>VZRL01000444.1:638741-804506 GCA_013397895.1 Origma solitaria | reverse complement strand
GGCGAGCCGAGGCGACCCAGGGAGCGGCCCGCCGCCCCCGGGGAAGGCTCCGCTCCGGGGAGCAGCGGGGGGAGGCGGCTGGCACAGACGCCGAAGCTCCGCCGCCCACCCCCCGGCACCGCCGCAGTCTGCCCAGCGCCGGCAGCCCCGGGAGATGGTGACACATGAAGCGTGCGGGAAGGACCATGGTTGAGAGGACCAGCAAGTTCTTGCTGATCGTGGCCGTCTCGGTGTGCTTCATGCTTATCCTGTACCAGTACGTGGGGCCGGGGCTGAGCCTGGGTTCCCCCAGCGGCCGCTCCTACTCGGAGGAGCTGGACCTCTTTCCCACGCCGGACCCGCACTACGTGAAGAAGTACTACTTCCCCGTGCGGGAGCTGGAGCGGGAGCTCGCGTTCGACATGAAGGGCGAGGACGTGATCGTCTTTCTGCACATCCAGAAGACCGGCGGCACCACCTTCGGCCGCCACCTGGTGCAGAACGTGCGGCTGGAGGTGCCCTGCGACTGCCGGCCCGGGCAGAAGAAGTGCACCTGCTACCGGCCCAACCGCCGGGAGACCTGGCTCTTCTCCCGCTTCTCCACCGGCTGGAGCTGCGGGCTGCACGCCGACTGGACCGAGCTCACCAACTGCGTGCCCGGGGTGCTGGACCGCCGGGAGAGCGCCGCCGCCAAGACGCCCAGGTACCGGCCCGCCGCCGTGCCCCGTCCCCGCCGCGCTGCCCCCGGGCCGCGACCCCTGCGCCGCTCGCCCCAGCCCTGGCACCCCGAGCCCCCTGCCATGCGCTGCAGGCACGCTGTAATGCGCTGTGCCTCAGCCTGCCCCGAACCTTTCCTCGGCTGCTTCACCTGTCCTCCCCTCCCGTCCTCCAGGCTGTGCCCTGCGCCTTCCTCCTGCGAATTTCCTGCTCTTTCCCTCCCACGCGCCTGGTACACTGCACCCTCGAGCCCATGGGCTTCTGCTCTAGCAGCTCTCTGGACCCTTTATCAAGATCGTTTCTTTGTGCTGTTTACTCTCTCTTTTTAACATTTAGTCTTTAGCTCAGACATCACTTGCCACCTTTTAAGAACCCTTGATACCATACCCCTAGTCTCAAGCTTGTCTTTGTAACCAGCTTTGCCCTAACCTGTGCATTCCTTTTCCTCTGGCTGAAATTGTTCTCCAGTGCGACCGAGGAGAGGCACACGAGCCCTCCAGTCCTCATGCTTACCTCCTTGGTTTACTCCCCTCAGTCTGCAGGCAGTTTTTTGCACATTTCAGAAAACGCTCCTTAAACACCCTTTTTCTGTTCCTTGCTGTTTATCTGGATGGGAGACCTGAGGTGAACTCTCTTGGGGAGAGCGGCTACCTTGTACGTGTTCCTTTAGTGTCCTTAGTATGTGCACCAGGAGAGAGGGAGAGCCATCCTGAAACACCCCTCAGTGCATCCATGTGGAACGCTTGATGTATTTCTGCCCTCTTAGCCCATCATTCCTCTGCCTTGGTCTCTTTGTGAATTATAAGCTTCAGAGGTATTTTCTGTTTGAAGTACTCTAGTAAAGACAGTGGCTTATATTTAGATCTCCAAAAGATTATGTTCTTCTAGCTCAATATGCTGTTGTGTCTTTCATTTCACAAGACAGTTTTTAAAATTATCACTATTTTTTAGTGCTATGCACGCTTCCTTTGACATATTAGTCGTTCTGTTACAGTACTTTGTAACCTGTTTGCCCTAAAGTTTCATTCTTTAAGGTGCCCAAGATCGTATGCTAATACTTGCTTATGCCATATACTTTATTTGTATGTACATTGTTAATATCATACATAATCCCTTTAATGAAAAGTGGCCTTTAAGAAGGTATGTTTTGGCATCACAACAGTGTTTTCTCTGCATTTTTTTAAAAGCCATTTGTAATGATTTTTCTTTCCTTGGAGCTGTGTGCGCTTGCCGGGGTTCTTTATTGTCTCTGTCATGATTGCTGCTGTTTTCAGCCCCTTTCGGTGTTAGTCATCCAAGTATGCTCAGACTGCTGTGCTGCCTGACCCAGCAGCGGTAAACTGAAGTATAGAACTGAAGCGTTGAGGCTTTCCTGTGCTCTCTTATGAAAAAGGTGTTTGAGAACACCTGGAAGTAAAATATCCTCTGCCCAGCTAGTTACTGCTGAGATTTTAGTGAAGCGTTGTTAGGAAAAATGCACAAAGTTCAGATCTGAGGTAAAAAAAGAAACAAAAATTACCTGTTTTGTGAACCTTGGCACTTGGCTAGCAAACCATTAACTTTATATAAAGACCGTTGTGGGTTTATGAATTGTCTCAGAGCCTTGTGTGCTTCCGTTGGCAATTTTGTATTAAAATCTGTTCCGTGTTCAGTATTCAACTTTTTTTTATTCAGGAGCTGGGTTTTTTGTATGGGTGCCTGAGAAAGGGGCATGGCAGTTTCCGAGGCAGCAATTAAATTCCTTACAGCAGCTCATGGGAAGTTGAGAATCAGAAGTCTATTGCTTCATCTCACATGCTTGTAAATATGGTTTTCCTTGCCCTTTGTTTTGGAACGTCAGGAACCGTATGCTTCTACATGCTTCTTAATTGTCTTGATTTTTGGGTGTGCGGGAAAAATCATTAATCCTGTCCCATTCCCTCATGTCTCTGCTTATCAAGAAGTAGTTGTGCTTAATGTTGTCTCTTGACTTCCTTTAAATCTAACTTAGAACTTCATTTCCAGGAATTCAAGTACTATGATGTGGAAGCTTTAGCTAATCTATGTTTATCACCTTGGTCTGTTAAACAAAACCCAGAATTTGCTGTTCGTTGTATCCTGGGGATGCTTTCCGTATGTCCAGCTGGTGGTTATTTCAATAATACTGTCCTAGGATCCTGCTCTGTTGTATTGCAGTCCAGTTCAGTTGGCACCTTATCCCAAATGTGATTTATTTCGTGCCTGAGAAAATTGCAAATAGGAGACAGGCAATGCTTGTTTCAAATAAAAATTCGATGGATTTTCTTTGTTAAAATACAGATAGTCCTGTATTATGTCCATTACAGTAAGAGCAATATGACATTATTTGTCCATTGCGAGTGTTGATCTCTTAGGTTGAAACGGGACATCTTTTTACATAAGGTATAATCTAGAGAGGCTACTGTTTTATAATAGAACTGAACTATGAATATGTCTCTCTCCAAAAAGGAGCAGCAAGCAACCATTCTGTCAGGGTTCTCTCAGCTTCTAGTATTCTCCAGTCTGGATTTTGGAGGGCAGTCTTCAAATTCAGCTTTTAAAGATAATGTATTGGCTTCCACATTTGCTACTTAATACAAAGTTTAAACCTTTACTCTTCCAAATATATATTTGTCCCCAAAAACAAAACAACTGACTTGTGATTACAAATAAATCTGCCTTCCAGTGAATGTTGGAAAGCATGAAGGTCATTCAGTGTTGCCCACATGCACAAATCATGAGGTTCAAGCTGTTCTCTTTGTAAGGAATGCAGTTTTGTTGCTGCCCAGTGCCCTATTGCACTACATTCCATACCCTGGGCATGGAACATAAATTTACAATGCAATTGTTCTCTTCGTTGTTCGATTGTTCTGTGTTAGACTTAATGATTAGGAGCCCTACATTGCCAAAGATGGCATTTTTTTCTCTTTTTTTTTCTTTCTTCTGCATTGATGCAATAAGTGTTAGAGATGGCTATGTTAGCTCTAATGGGTCAGCGTTCTAAAAAAGTACTGATTCTCACCCCCTTCCCTCCCTGTCCTAGTGACTTTCCTGTTTTGTATTCAAAACACTTCTGGGCTTCTTGAAGCAAATGTTACATTTTATACACAGCCAGTAAAAGTAAGATTGATTTGTTTGGGGGTTATAAAACTTGGGACTCCAAGGAACTCTGAAGTTGGCTGTGCTTATCAGTGAAGTCACTTAGCTGCAGTTCTCTTCATGACTTTAGTAGAGGGCAAATTCCAAGATTTGGGGAATGGAGGCCTAATTATTCCTTGTGCTGTTGGGCATAAATAACTGTTGCAAAAGACTTTTTTTAAAAAAAAAAAAAGAAGCAGTATTAGGATGCATGCCTTGAGTCACCCTGCCGGTATTTCAGCAAGCAGAGACTAAGCAGTTTCTGTGAACTGCTCCCTCCAATTTGTTTCACCTAAAACTTGAGAGATCAAATCTCTTCAGCTGATTCTGGAAAAAAAGCCAATCTCATTTCTTTAATTTGACTTCCAGAATTAGAAAAATCTATGAAGTGATCCACTAGTGACTTGATTTTGGTTCCAGTGCCCTTCTCCTGCCATGCTCCCACCACAATAGCACAGCACTGGGTGTTCTGCAGTTGTACTTGGAGAACACTTCATGTGTGAACTCTAATGTAATGTGCTGCAGAAGCAATAAAACAAATATATTACACCGAAGGAATTCTGTGTGATTCCTCCCCTACCTGTTCCCGAAATCCCCTGAAGAAATCCCAAACAACCTAGACTTTGTTGCTGTCCTGCTGGTTTCTGCTGCCTCGTGAAAACACGAGCATCTAAGTTGGCATTTTCCTGGAGATGCATTATTCACATGGGAAGGATTCAAGGCATAGAGCTCCTTTAAAACTGCATTTCTGGAAGCTGCCTGTTGCTGGGCAGAAGCCATATAACTGGGAGAGTGTTGGTGGGGCATTACTCTCTCCCAGCTCTGCCTTCTGTTAGGTTGTTGCAAGCACCATATAGATTTTTAATGGTTTTTTTTTTTTTTAAATGAGCTGCCTCAAGACATGAGCTTAGCCTTGGCTTTCTGTATGGGCTTCTGTGCTAGTCTGTCATAGAAGTTTGGTCTCTGAGTTGATCTGTGGACAAAAATGACAAAAGTGTGTGCATGCTTCCGATTTCAGTATTTTTTCTCAAGGTTTCATACGTGTAGGGAAAAAAAATTGTAATGCACATACTTTTATGGAAGAAAGCCATGGCAGGTTAATAAAACTTGCTGTTAAACAGATCAGTCAAGAATCTCTGATTAGCTATTTACAGCTTATGTTTTGGGTTGGGGTTTTTTAAAGAAACAATTAACAGGCCTCAGCAGTTTGTTAGTTTGATTTTCCTGAAGTGTGAACTTTCACAGCTTCCAACTACAGATCTGTCCCATTGCAGGGATCTGTTGTTGGTGAGGTTTTTATTATATGTGTGCTTAGGAGCTGCAGAGACACATTGTCAAGAAACCAACTGTTTGAGAATGAAAAGCTTTACCAAATCATTTTTTTTTTAATATTAGCACTTTTTAAAAGCCTGGACTTGTTGGCTTTTGTGGATCTGTGTGTGTTGGGGCTTGAGAAATACCTGTCTGCAGGGAGCAAGGGGCATTTTTTTCCGCTCACCAGTTTGACTCAGACTTGTTTCTCTTAAAGAGCAGTGGAGGAATACCAATACAAAGCTATTTTCAGTAGCCTGGTTCATCTCTCAGACCTTTAGCTTGTGGAGTGTTTTAAATCCTACTACTCTGATAGGAAACTCTTTGCACCTGGTTGTGCTCACCACCAAAGCCAGGCTGGCCTTTCATAGGCAAACAGTTCTATGAGGCCAGGTAATTCTGTAGTGAAAATCTTTAAATTTGACACAGTTACCAAAAGTAGCTGAAAGATGGAACCCTTCAAATAGCTGCCCTAGGTTTGAGGTACTGTGTTTATCTAAGCTTGAGACCTTTGGTTGATATGCCAAGTTTAATTACTCCTACTGGTTTTTGTTGACAAAGCAAAAGGATGTGTGTGTACTTATACTGACCTGATTTTTCAAAATTATACATTTGGCTGGTTTTCATTAATCTTTAAACAAAAGTTGCATCATAACATAGTAATTTTGTTTTGCTTGCTTAGAAGTTTGCAAACACTCTTTTGCCTAGACCTCAGGTTTTGCCTTTCTCTCTTTATCATTTCCTGCTCCACAAATCAAAGTGAATGGCATTCTGAGTAAACCCTTGGATATCACCTCTTTTTTTTTTCCCTGTTGTTCTCTTTCATTTATTCCTTTTTTCATTTTTCCTTTTTTTCTTGTTTTTTCTCTTTTGTTTACTCCTTTTTTCTTCATTCCTTTTTTCCTTTCTTTTTTCTCTTTTTTTTAAAAGAACAATTTAGAAATAATTATTTTACAAGAGCTGTCTTGAATTTTATTAATAACTGAACTGGTTGTTTTTCTATATAATCCCATTATTAGGAGAATCATGAAGGAATGGTCCACTGTCAATGCACAGCTGATAGATTCCACCACGCTAGTGCAGGCAAACATTTTAATTACTCAGCTATTCCAGTTTGTGACAATCTGTGTGAAAGTTCTTGGCCAAAGCGATGCCAAGCCCAGCTTTCACAGCTCTGCTGGAGGGTGCTGGTTTGTGAGTGTGAGATGCAGAACAGGAGCTCATACAGGGTATTCCAACATTCATCGAGCCATACAAACTGATGTGATCTTCAGCTGTGCCACTGAATGGCTGCAACTTGGAAGAAATCTATGATGGAAGGAATGTGGAGTTCATTAGCGCTGTAGGGACTTCAGGTGACAAATAGCCTGTGATCTGCAAACATGTGGCTTTGCTGCTGCCTGCTAGAAGAGCTGCAGTTACCTGGTGTGACTGGTGGGGTGGGGCGCAGCCGGGTGTGTGTGGGGCGGAAGGTCTTTAGTTGGATATTAGAATATGAACTGGACGAGGTTGTGTTACTTCTTGAGAAAGCACTGCTAGAGAAGATGAAGTTACAACTGGAGATCTTCGTGATGCTGCCCTCTCCCTGGGCCTCTGTTCCTTCTAGGAAGGAGGAAGAGATGACTCTCCTCGTGTGGCCCTTTCCCTCACTGATTTGCAGGGTTAGACTCCATGGGCTTGTTCAGCAGTCAAGGAGAAGATTTTGGCTGCCTCTTGTAGAAACTGGAGGAGTGTAACCTGGGACCTGTTTTCTAGAAAGTAATTCAGGCATGCAGGCCTGGAGTTATTTAAGAAAACTTCCTCATGAGTTCATTTCAGAGGTGAGATTGATGTGCCTTATGTGCGTCATATTTGCCCACAGTGCCCACGCTTGTGGCTGGCACCAGTCCTTGGTGACTCCTTGGCAGTGTGTTCCTGTCCCAGGTGTCAGTCCCAGCAGGGACACGCAGAGCCACGCAGAATCAAGATAAAGCCAATCAAAAGGGGCTGTGGCTGGGCTGTTCGAGTTACTTTGACCTGGAAGCGAAGAGTGACTGTAAATGAGAGAACACACCTGATTTTCAGTTTGCTTAGAAATTCCTGTCTTATCGAATGTATGACGTACATTTAGTGTCTCCCTGCTGTACATCCTGCTGTCTTTTACAGGTTATGGCTTTTGTATATCTTGGAAGGTGGGAAAGCAACATGGACAATTGCCTTCAGCCAGTCAGTGAGCCAAAATCTCTGGTTTATGTCTCTTTATTTTAAACTTCCAGTTATTTGGCAGCAATTTTACCCAATTTGTGGCAGTAATGCTTTAAATAGGTAATGTTTTGTCAGTGAACACTTGGGTTTGTGTCTGCTTTAGAAAGCCAAAGTGGCATAGCCTAACTCCACAAAGCTTTGTTTATGCTTGTATTTCCACAAAGTACTAGAACAGAGAGGAATTTTCCATTATTGACTGAAATTGTGCTTTGTCAAGCAAAGATGAAGCATGGTCTTTAATTCCTAATAATCACAATTGTGATAGCTGCCAAGTCAAGATTTTTTGATGAAGTTTTGCGTGATGTGAATGGAAGGGAATGATACTTGTACATCAGAAACAAATACCCTCATCAGCTAAGATGTTACTGTGTTTGGAGATTAAACAAAGTACAGGGACAGCACAGAGCTGAAGCAGCCCATTACAAATTTGCTTATTTCACAAGTGATGGTTGACCTTAAAAGAAAACAAACAAGCAAAAAAAACCCACCCTCTACTTTTTCTGAAGGACTTGAAGTAGGATGATGAGGAAAATATACCCACTAGCATACACTCAAGGCAACACAGTTTCTGTAATCACTGTTTGACGTAGTTTTGTTCCCCCTTCTGTTTCTGTAACAGAGTACTCTGCTGGAAATCCAGACTTGAGGATCTCTCTGAAGAGTCCTTTGGAGATTATTGTTACAAAGACACAAAGAGCCTTAAACACCACTGTACTGTAGCATGTCGGGTCTGAGATCTGAAGAGGATGGTTCAGACAGTTCTGTGTGTGCCTGCCAAAGGAGGAGCTATTTCCCCATGCATGGCTATTGGAGCCTGAGAGACCTTGTGAGTGGGAAAAAGGTTTTCAGGAAAGGTCCAGGCAGAGAGAGGTCATCAGATGAAAAGCACAATGTATACTTAATAGGGTTTAGTTGTTTCTACATTTATTAAATGGTGTAAATCTATCTCATTTCTATGCTTAGCCTCACAAGTACAATACACTCTACTGGATGTGTTACATCCCTACAAACTGCTGAATAAGGCTAAGGATATGAGATATTCTGGGGTATCTTTTCAGTGGTGCATCCAGAAACTATTAAGAAGCTCCTGTTGTCCACTTTTAGCTGTAATCTGAATTTTTTAGCAGTACTAATTTTATTCTCCTTTCACCTGTGTATCTCAAAGCCTCTTAAAATTTTATAGTAAATAGCACCTGGTGTTATATTAATTTCAGACTTCAGGTCTGTGCCTTCATTTCAACCTAAAGACTCTTAAAGCTGGCTTTGGTCATAAATCTCAGACTTTCATGTGAGTGTACAGACTTCCTTGCTGCAACCACTTTGTCTCTCTCAGAAGCAGCTGATTTCCTCATTTGTCATTATTGCTTAGCTCTGTTTTTCCCTTCTTTCCAGCCTATTAATGGTAAATTCTAAGTCATAGCTCACCTATGTTTTTCTAGAGGAAATACTTCAGAATTTCCTAGTGATTTAAACAAGAAAAGTTATTTGCAATTAACTTTTTACAGTCTGACTCTGTGTTTTACTTCATAACTAATCTCCAGCCTGTTAAGCAGAGATTCTTTGATTACACCTCACTGCAGACTGAAATACTATCATCACTTTTACAGAGCTCTTCTGCATGGGGGAAACCTCAGAGCTTCTTGAGCAGCCTTTGCATTTTAAAAACAGACCAAATTTCCTTTTGCTTAATGTTAATCTTCAAGTGCTAACAAGATGATTTGAGATTTTTCTGTCCAAGTAGCATTGCTTAGACTTTGAAAATGTGTGGTGATTTTGCACTAATTTCAGATATATTGAAAGGGACCTTGTTTTTGGACAAGTGCTAAAGGTTTAAAAGTGCTGCTTCTTCCATGTATTGGAGTTACTCTACATTTTAGCCTTAGTTCTTGTGTTAAATACGCACATATAAGATACCTGACTGCAGTGAAATACTCAGTGACTCTTGAAAGATTTTGTGAAAAGCATTGCACCAGTCATTCCTTTTTTTATCTTAAACAGCTTAAATTTTAAAAGTGGGTTTTGTATTTTTTCTTCTCAGCTCTCTCAGAAAATTTAAACGCCCAAGCAAATACTGCAAAAATAGAATCGACTTTTTTTGTTTAAACTAACAGCTCCTGCTGCCATGACCTCCTTGCTCTCAGTAAAGATTTGAGTTTGGATACCTGTGACCCTCTATCAAAGCGTTGGGAAAAAAATCAATGCCTCCTAGCTAAGACAAACAGCAGCAGCATGCTGACTCACCAACTTCCTGACAGGTTCTGCTTTCCTGGTGGAGATAGACAAAAGTACAAGGAGAACAGGAATCGCTGAGTATAATCATAATCAGCAAACCATCCCTTCTGTTAACATGCCTTAAATCACAAAAGACAGGATTACCGTCTTCTGTTCTCTGCCTCTTTCTCTTCTCTTGCCACCTGTGCCCTTTTTTAGGCTTTTGAAAGGGAAAAGACAGATGTGATGTGCAAGGAGGAAGATTTATTCTGGCTGCTCAAGCAAGTACAGTAGGGGTCATTTAGATTAAACCCCCCATTAAGGTGAATTCTTTGTCCATGGTATTCTGCACAGGAAAGAGAGATACATATGCATAGGAGCCCTTTCAGGTAAGGAAATGCCTTGGCATCTCTTCTAGGAGGGCAAAACTGGAACTTCTTGTTCTGAGCATCTGAGTGAAGTTTCCATCTTGATCACACTCCTCTGGTTGGTGTTATTATTTGCATCACATCCAAAATAAATCATCTGAAGGTTTTTTTACACTGAAGTTTTCTTTGATTGATTTGGATGTGTTTATAAATGACACCATCTTTCTGTGTGTGCATAACCTGACTCCAGTGGAGCCTTAGACCTGGCCAAAGGCAGTGTAGTGAGGTCCTGTATTTTTAACAACCATATTGTGTTACATGTATCATGTCTCTGATTGCTGCCACTGGCGGCTTTGATTTTGAAATGTAATATTACACTAAATACTAATGACTCGATATTGCCCTTCATTATTAAAGCCATTATTTGAGCCCAGCATTTAATTCTGCTCTTTTTCTTGTACTTTGCAAATTGGCTTTTTCTGAGCGATGTGTTATTTCTTTATAATATCTGAACAATTTTATTTTCCATTCCCTGAACTTACGCTTTCTTCCAGGTTGGCATCAGCTTGTACCTTGACTGTTTCAATACTATTTATGTCCCTGAGCTTGATAAATTAAGTCTTCTTTCCCTTTAGAGATCTCTCACCACCTAACCCTTCTCGCTCCCTTAAGTTCCTAGATTTTTACTTGGGGGCTCTTTTTGTTCTGATTCTTGAAGAGCCCCTTTTGCAATAGGTCAGAAAGTTTTAGGCCTACAAAATACAACTATGCCAACATCAGAAACAGCTGTTAATCTGAACAGTCGAATTTAATGCAGTCAATACACTTAAATATTTTGGGTGAGACACTAGTGCCTTCTAACACCGCTCAGAAAGGGTTGTTTTCATAACTCTGACTAAATTGGGTGAAGCTGACGTGTTTATGCAGCCAGTCATACACAGCAAACACATACCTTACAGAAACTCCAGAGTAGCCAATTGCTGTTTTCAGCAGTTGCACTTCACAGTTTCCCAGTTTTCAATCCTGACTGTTCTGAATTCAGTCAGGCTCCAGGCACACAGTGTGCCAGCAGTTGATATGAGCTTCATTTTCTGGTTTTAAGCAAATGACACTCCAAATATTGAAATGATAGAAATCACTGAATGATACATGAGTTTGAATTTAAAAAATAACCCTGTTGTTGACTGGTTCTATTAACACAGGGCTGGCTGTAGGTGATCTCCTACTTGTGACTTGGGTATGTCAAGAAGGGACTGAAAAACAGCTGCCACAATTGCATTGTATGTCATGAGGATCAATGTGACTCCCACCAAAAAGGGACGTTCAGGAAGCTGTTCAATGACAGGAGGAGCTGTAGTTAACTTTTGGTTGTAAAAGGAGCATCTGAGGGTTGGGATACAAGAAAAAGAAAGCAACAATAAGGGAATAAGAAGAAATCATACATAACTTGTCTTGACTGGGATTTTCAGGTATTAGATGGTTTGTTAGTTACCAATAAAGCTTTTTTTTTAAATAACCATGAAGTCTTAGATCTTAGTGAAGACATAGTTTGAGCTTCTTGCCTTTCTTTTCACCAAATTTCTTTGCCTTGGGATTTGCTGCCAAAATGGTGTGCAATTCTTTAAAGAAATAATATTGGACTACAACATGCAAGAAAAATACTCAAGAAGTCTAGTGTGAATCAATACCGTTTGTGAGACAACTAGCTTAGTGAATTTTAAAGACATTTGCCCCTCACTTCTAAAACTTATTTAGATCTTTTAGCTGCTATCTGCAAAGAATGTGTTTTTTTAATATAATTTGGCAAGTTCTGTGTAACTTTCCAACTTTTTTTCTCAGTGTTTGCTGTCTCAAGATGACTGAAGAGGTCATGGATTTGCCTTCAGCTAGTCTGCAGGTTTCCCATGCTGTGACATGCTGCTTGTAACAGCTTCTCTGAACAGCCATGTATTAAAAAGAGAGCTGTCTTTCCCTGAAAACCTAATCAAAGCTCAAGGGAGGGCTCAAAAATCAGGACAAGTGCTTGGAAATGGATGAACTTGTGCTGGCTGTGATATAGAAGCTTTCCACGTTCTTCTGAGTGTCCTCAATTTGGGAAGCAGGTTCCCGTGTGAGCAGTGGTGTGGGGGGCACAGGTCTTCCTTGAACATCCCTTTTTCAGAAACATCGCTAAAGATTTTTCTGGCTAATGCTTATGCCAGCGGTTCTTATCTGGATGCTAACCTGCCTAAGACAGCAGTTCCTGGGGAGAAATATTCCCATAGTTAGCTGAAATGTTTCCACAGTGCATGTAGCAGTAGCTGTCAGCAGGAGTAATACGCTTGTTTTGTCTGAACGTTTGAAATGGGGTGATGGAAACAGTTGTGCTTAATAGGATTTCACCGACTGCAAAGCAAACAGGAAATTGTCCATCCCATTTCCATCCCAGCAGAAGGCCCAGGCAGGGGTGTCGAAGCTGGGCATTACAAAAGCTGGATTGCTGCCCATGTTATTATGTACTTGAGGGAAGTGAGCAGAGACTGTTCTCAGCCCGGCTGTCTGTCCCAGCTTGCCCAGGCAGGTTTCACGTTTGTTTGACAATGCTGGAACTGGGTTATGCACACTGTTTGCACAGCCAGCTCTTGTGGTGCCAAACCGTAAGGTGATCCCTGCCTTTGAGGGGCAGCTGGGCCATGGAACTGTTCAGCACAGCTTCCATGTTCCTCTCAGCTGAGCTCACATGTGCAGAGGTTGCTCCTCTCGGGGTGTCTGGGGGACCATGCACTGCTCCCACCTTCTGTCAGCAGAGCTGTGCAGAGGGCATCTCCCTTGGGACTGAGGCAGGGCAGCGAGATGTGGAGGGAGCAGCACCAGCAGCAAGCTCTTCTGTTACGTAAGAAGGGAACATCCTTGCTCTACCTGTGAGTCTGTATTTGTGAACAGCCCAGGCATCATCTCTGAAAGGCAGCAGTGAACTTTGCCTAGTTTTCATACTCAGGGAAAGTGCTCCTTGCCATCTGACCTGAAGTGTTTTGACTAAGTTATTTTTTATTGTCTGTTAAGTGGCATCACCTTGGAGCTCTTTTGTTGCCTGCAAAACAAAATGGAGAAATGTTTGTATCCCAGCCTTAGTTTACCAGTCTCGAAGCCACAGATGCAAAGCCATTACCTGGCAAAGGTGAGGTGGGATATTATTTGTACTTTTTAAAAATACAGAAACAGAGGCAAAGGTTCAACTGCTCACCGTGGGATGTGCCAGGACACCAAATCTNCCTCCCCACGGCTGTGGGGGGTTCTCTGCATCCCCTGGACCCCATGGGCTGCAGGGGGACCACCTGCTCCCCCACGGTCTTCACCACGGCTGGCAGAGGGTTTTCAGCTCCGGCGCCTAGAGCACCTCCTCCCCCGCCTTTCCACTGACCTTGGTGCCTCCATGTTGTTCTCCCTCACATATTTTTACCTCCTCCTCCTCCTTCCCTGGCTAAAAAGAAGTGCGTGCTCACACTGTTTTGATTTCTTCTTAAATATGTTTTCACAGAGGCGTAACTAACATCTCTAATTGGCCCAGGTTTTACCAGCAGCATGTCCATCATTTTACAGCCATCAGAGACTGGCTCTGCTGGACATGGTGGAAAATTTCCAGAATCTTTACTCAGGACATGCAGGAGCCATCTTTGTACCCCACCCTGTTCACTGGCAAAAACTGGGCCAGGCAAAACTACCACAATGTGTTTGTTGAGTGCTCATTCCTGTGCTTGCCACAAGAAGTGTTGTACAGCAGGAAAGTCTTTCCTCACTCAGGATCTGCTGAGGGAGTGAGCTGGGACTGGACTGTGTCACCAGGTGACTGAGGGAACCCTGAGATTTCCTGTCATTCAATCGGACACTAGAAGTAAAGATCTTCTCAACTGCTTTCCTAAATATCTTGAAACAAATGCAGAAGTAAATCTTTCTGCAGACTGTCCACAGTATGAGTGCTTCCATTTGGAAATAACTTTCTCCTAAGGCTTTCTGTCAGAAGGCCTTCTTGATGAGAGTATTTTCTCTTCCCTGTGCTCTAGCTGATGTTAGAGGGGGATGACTTAACACTTGAGGTGTAGTTGGACTGTAATGACAATATAAATCACAGTAGGAGGGGTGCAGCTGCAATTTATAAAATGTGCTGGATGATCAATAGTTTGTCCTGAATGCTGCATGGATCGCGGTTAGCCATGATAAAGCACTGCTTGTCAGTGTATCAGTCAGCTGGAAATCTTGCAGAAACTGAAGGATGGATTCTTTGAACATTTTGGAGATGTGGGATGCTTGGTCTGCCAAATACTTCAGGCAGGATGAATTGACCCCTTTCCTAATTAGGATATTTTCTGACTTCTGAAGTTATTTGGGGATCGTCATGAAAAGTCTGCTTTCTGGATTGAAGCCCAGCCAATCCCAAATCTGGAAATAACTTTCCATGAGAACAAAAAGAACAGTTATATTTGTCAACTCTACTATTGTGGGTATGTGAGATTTAGAGACTCTTGCCTAGTGCAGAAAGGATCTGAGAACAGTTTTCTCTTACGGAAATAAGTAGAGTTACTTACACACCAAAGAATTCATATGGCACTTTACTCCTTTTCATGGGAATATGCGCTTGTGCTGGGAAGTTTGTGAAAGTTTAAACTAAACCAAGTTAAAATAGATGCATTAAACTCTAGCTGGATACTCTATCTGTATGAACCATGACACTTTCAATTATTCTGAAAATCATTGTGTAATCTGTGCAAAAAAACCATCCAAAATGGTATAGATAGGAACCAGTGCTAGTGAATTCCAAAGGTGTCATCTATAAAGTTCTTGGAGGCTTCAGGATTTACTGTATCATGCATACTGCTGTAATATCCCTGTCTTGAGAAAAAACTCTTGTTCATGTGAAGTGTCTCTGGGGTCAGTGAGGAAAGAATACAAGGGGGAAACAACTGGGCGTTAACAACTTCCCACAGGATAAAGCACAAAGAGTCCGTCCTTCAAACAAATCCCGTTACTGGGTGTGAGCAGGAACTCTGAATCCCAATGTATTTCTGCAATTAAGAATACAGGCCTCTTGCTCCAGAAAATAGTTAAGCAACTGTTTATAGCGGTGAGGGAGCTCAGAGTAGGAGCTGGTTATTCCGATTTACTCTGGTTATTGGCCTTTCTTCGCCCTACCTAGTTATAACTAATTTAACTGTGACTAATGGCTAAAGCTGGGACTACTCTGCACATCACATAATCCTTTTTTATTTTCCACCCTGCTTGATGATGCAAGTTGAAACAAAGACCTCATTGTTTAAGATCCCTCTAAGCTCTGTAAAAAAGTTCACGTGCTTCTAAGCCATGCTTTTAAATCACACCTCCGAGCCTGGGTGGAAAAGCTACAGGCAGGTTTGGAGAAATCCATTCTTCATTGTGTTCAGCACACAGCTGATGGCATCACCAGAGAGGCAGGAAGAGTACTTTGAAGTGCTCTGCCTGGCTATGGATGGAGGTGGGACCAGTGCTTTGAGGTCAGGTAAGGAGATAATCTGGAGCTTTCAGCCTCTGGTCACTGGATCAATGCAGAACATGCTTAATGTGCTAAAAGTTTATATCGACCTGGGCAGTATTTTCTGTGCTGCTCTTGGGTAACAGATGTTCTCTCTAAAATGGGACTGTCTGTATGGCACTAAGCAAACCTCTATTTCTTTTGAAGCCTTACTTGAGCAAGTAAGACAGAATAAAATGGAGCAACTGAGCTATGCAAATGGCCGAGTCATTCATGATGTTCTAACACTTCCTCTGATGGTTTCTGATGTCTCCAGGTAGGCTCTCTGGCATGCCAGAGTGCTCCTCTGCTCTTTGTAAACAGAAGAGTGATGGTAGAATGGGACACACGTACAGGATACTGCTCTTGGAGTATATTCAGAGCAGTGTCCAAACTGCCATCCGGATATCCATGAATCATCTCCGCTCTGTGATTCAAGGACTATCCAAACTTATATCCAAGGGCTAAACACAAGGACTAAAAATGTTTCACCTACTCTGGTTAGAAAAGTTGCTTCCAAGGCGCACAATATGGAGTGCAAGAGAAACCTGGCCTTTAAAATGAGACTTTTGGCCACATAGTCACAATGGCCATCACTTCAGTACCTTGGGCAGGTACTGGGTGCTCCTGTTCTTCCTTTCCTTTGTAATGTCACTGTGTAGCTCTGAAGAAGTTTCTATAGAGACAGTGAATTGTGAGCTAGCCCAGGAGACAGGAGAAGTTTTCCCATATGTGTTTGAGGCAGGAAGACAGACACTGTGTTAGTACCAGAAATAAACATGGATCTGGGCTTCAGATATGGAGTTCAGCTTTCTCAACATTTGTACAGTTGTGTAGCTTTGGTTCCTTCAGGTACACATGTTGTACAGAGCCTCTGTGCATTAACTGTTTTTTACAAACAGGAGCAATTATAATTTTTCAATTTTTTAAAATTCTTTTAACCATTTGGTGCCACCATCCCTTAGCTCTTCATCTCCGTTCCTCTACATGAGGAAAAAAAGAATTGTAGATGCCAGCACTCACTAACTCTCAGTCTGAGAAAGATGGAATTCATTTATTTGGCTGAAAGCCACAAAATTAAGTGGACCTGTCATAGGATTCTTAGCCACTTCTGAAAAAAGTCTGGATTTAGTTTCCACAATTTAGTAATGAAATTCAATCATGAATAACAGTCTCAGGGGAGGTACACTAACTAAAGGTCTTCGTTTGCAGCCCTCTCCAGAGAGCTCAGAGCTGCCAGGGATAAGGTGCCACACTGAAGAGCTTTTGTGTTATTGATCAGTTCAGGAGTGGCCCAAAGAGGACTCGTGTCTGACAGAGAAGGATTGGGCTGTCCGTGCAGCCTTGTAGCTCAGCACTCTTGGTTTCAGTGGCAACGAGACAGAGGCTCTGGTGCCATTAATCCTTTTCTGGCCTTGCATGGCCACACACTTGGGTTTATGTGCTGTGTCCAGCTGCATCCTGGTAGGAAAGGAAGGCACAAAGGGGACACTGGAAGGTACCTTAGCTCACTGGACAAGATTCTCCCTTTGCCTTCAAGGCTTTTCTGGCTTCAGGCCCTCTGGCATGCCTCCAAGTGAGAGCACGCAGTTATTCAATTCATTTGTAGGGTGCAGTCTCAGACAGGTTATTTTCTGGGTTGGACTACTCCACATCCAACTTTTGGTTTCCATGAGCAGGGAGATGTGGGAGGTTTAGATTTTGGGAAGCTTTGTCAGGTACCCCACACATGCTAGAGGTTCTGAAAATGCAGGTTTGGATCAATGGCTTTGAGGACAAGCATTGTCACTGCTTGATCTTTATCAGAGTTGCTGTACATGAGCAGACTGCTGCCCAATTCCTAAGCTTTTCAGCCCTGTGATTTTTATGGTATATAAAAATCCATAAGGTGTACTGTGATCAGGTTCAGCAGCTCCTGCTCCTATACACCTGCGCAATAAGTTTTTGGCAAGAAACAACAAAGGTGTCCATCGGGATTTAGGAGTTTGGTTTTCTGTAGATTGGATTTTTGAGTAGAGATAGTGATGCTCTCAGTAGCAAGAAGGATTCCTGCTTTTTTTTCTTTGATTGAGAAATTTAAAGGGGTGGAATACAAGAGCATGGTTTATTCTTTTATTTCATTTTCTCCTCCTTAAGAGAACAGATGTTGGAGTCACGCTTGGTCATTCCAGTACTAAACACTTGCCTTAAGCAGCAGCATTACTGAAAAAAAAAGAGAATGAAAAGTTTTATGCCGTGCCACAAAGCATGTATGAATGTGGACTTGCATTTCTAAATTTTGGCAGGAAATGAGGTGGGAAATGCTTTATTAGAAACCTTGTCCAAAGAATCTATAATGTCACTATTTAATCATGTTGGCAAGGAACTCTGGCAAGGTGCTTGAGCTTCCATCATGTGGGGACAGCATATCTCTAAGTTTTGCCAATTGTTGTCTCTTGCCCTGCACTCTGATGCTGTAAGAGAAAAGGGTTGCTGCATGGGAGCACGGAGGTGGGAACTAAATAGAGTAACATTTTCAACTCCAGCACAGACTATTTTGGCATGCAGCATGCTGCCTTTTCTACAGGGATTTGTGTGTTCTGTGGAGTGTACTGGACTGAAATTAAGCATTTGCAACATTAATTGTAGCGTCCGCTCTGAGTCCTGTTATCTGTATAGATAGGTGTGCAATAATGACATTGTTCTGAAGCTTCTCCACATGCTCTGTGCCCCATTCAAACTGGACAGAAGGTGTCCCCGGAGCTGTGATAACACCCTGGTGCTCCTGCTGAGCTCTGCTCGTGTCAGCTGTCCTTCAGAACCCAAGGGCATCAACTGCTTCAGGGGTGCCTCCAATTAAGTTGGCAGTAATCTCATAACTTTTGGATGTGGTCCCAACTACTCTCAGTTATAAGAACTTCTTTCTGGTTTTGCTGCACGGTTAACAAGAACTGCAGACCCGGGACTGAGTTGGAGTTAGGGCCATTTGAATCCTACATGCAAACGCTACAGTGACACCTCCCAAGCTAAGCAGAAATCACGCTTGGAGTTCCTTTCATGGTGCCTGGATGCCTCGGTACCTTTTCTGCAGGTAACCTGCCAGCTGAGAACTGAGTCCTTGCTTCCTGTCTTCTCTTGCAGGTTGTTTCTCTCCTTACCTGTACTACACGATTTCATTTCTCAGTGCTGCTGTCCTGCTTTCAAATATTTCTGTTGCTACTGGTTGTAACTTCACTCTCAAAAATGTCATTCTGCAAGACTCTTGAGGGATGTTGCTCCAGCACCAGGAAGAATAATGTTACTCCTGGTTTTTTGTCCCTATTTCAATACCTGTATTTTGATACTTGTTTTGGAAATAACTTTTATTTGATGCAAACCTGGCCAACCAGCACTCATGGCTGAAGAGCTGCTTGTCTCACAGGTGTTTTACTGAGATGTAGTGCAGCATGTTTGTGAGGATTGCAAAACCACTTGGCAAACCTGCCAAGTTACTAATTTTTCCAAAGCTGTGCCTAAAAAAATACTTTATGACATCCAATGATCAGTACAAGCAGACAGTAAAAATCTACTATGTTTATTTTTATTTCTAAGTAATAAAAATAAAGATAGGTACAGTATATGTTATGCGTACATATATATAAAGTTGTTTTTTAATGGGAAATGAGCAGCTTGCTCATCTTTCATAGTGTGTTATGGATGTTCACTGACAGAGGCTCAGACAGATCTTTAATCTTAGAGAGATTAAGTTTGGTCCTATCTCTTTCTGAAACTTTGCATGTAATATTAAAAGTTAATGTGTTTCATTTTGGTTTCTTAAAAAGCACACAAATCTGATTTCTAAAAAGAAGCTGGTAGAGCTAAGAAGTGCCATTTTATAATGGCAATAAAGTGACAATTTCTTGGAAATAAGCATAAGAGAAACTATTGCTTACTGACACTTTTTTCAATTTAATAATTGGGAACAGTGGGTTAAAATTGTCTTAACTTTGTCATGTGCTGACTTTTCTGAGCATCCTGAATTATCTGCAGTTTGAAAACAGACACATTAGTAGTGTGTTTCAAGGAACAATTGAATTTGTATTTTTGCTATGTTTTCCTTGCTATTCATAGAATATCATAAAATATGCTCTTTAAACTGCTGGTATGTTTTTTGGCAGTATTACTTATGAGAATAGGCTTAGACTTATGCCACTAAAATCACAGTAAGCTCATATTTTTTCCTGCCTTGAAGGACCTACTGAGTATCTCGGAGGGCCAAGCCCTTAATAATTGAAAATTCCAGCTACATCAGTCTTTTTTTCTCTTTTTTTTTCCTTGCTTTAATTTCCTCTTCATTTTTGCAATCTGAAGTTGCCATTTCTTACTGTGTGGTATCTTTTGTCATTCAAGTTTACATAGGAAAGTGTAAATTACTACTTATTTTTATGCAGAATACTCAGAGGGGAACAGGACCAGTGTCTTTCCCATTCCAATTCCTGCCTAAGCCTTGAGGTTTTTGACAGGTGCCCTCCAAGCAGTGAGTGATGCTAACAGGAAAGATTGGGAGCTCATCTGTGAAATGACAGGATAAGTAACTCACAGGTGATTCTTACTTGCTGCTGCATTTTCCCTACAGGCCTTTGTTCTTAAGTAATTTGATTTTCTCTAGCAAAGCACCAAGGAGAAAAGTGCTTTCTTGCTTTTTCGTTTGAGTTCCCAGACTGCCGGGGAAGATGGGAAGAAGAGAGGTAGGCATTATTTCTGTTTTATAATTAGGTCAGTGATTTCAATTTGTACAGAAAGTGTTTGAGCTGTGGCTGAGTCAGTGGCGGATGCGCAAAGGCAATTTTGTTTTATTTTGCTTAATTTTGTTGTCCTGACAGATACATTAGCTGCTAGAGAGAGAAAAGCGCTTTGAAATGAAGCTGCTGTGCATTTCAGTGATCTTGGCCCTGTATGTCCTATCAAAATTTTTATGTTTGACACTGTTGAATGTTTCATTTGAAGATCTGTGTTTCAGGTGGATTCTTACAGTTCAGCAATGGTCAGTGCAAGGCAGTGAATACAGACTGAACTATGACTGTCGTCCTTTTGGAATAAGAGTTTTGAGAATTAAATATGAAATGAGCTGGGGTGAGAAATGGGAGGATGTGAAGAGAAAAGGTCTGGCAGAGAACATATAATCATTGAAAGCAGGTGCTTTACAGCTCACAACCAAGAGCTGGCACATCTTCCTCTGTCATTGGCAGCTGCTTTGCCTTTATTACCCCTCTGTACCTATGGGCACTGGGCAGCTCTTTGGACTGAAGAAAAGTCACCCAGTAACTGTAAAGCAAAGCGTTTTAAAGAAACAGATTAAGTGTGTGTGTACAGACCTGGTGAGAGCCCTTATTTCTAAGGGAAATTTCTGGTTATTTCTAGGGGAGGTGGGGAGGAGCTGTGAAGTGAGAGAAGCAAGTGTACAAGGGAGATGTTCTTTATTTCCCACTGATTCACTACCTACAAACTGCAAAATGTGAGTGTGCCATGGAGCTGCATTGGGAAGGAAAGGCTCAGTGATTCATTTCTTCTGTTTTAATTGAACAGTGATTGGAAAAACAACTTATTATCTTAATAAGCCAGTTCAATGTTGTATAGTAAAACCCTTTATGACTACCATTATGTTTCCTCACCCCAGAGGTATAAAACCTATTTTTTGCATCTGTTCTTCCCACTTTAGGCTGAGATATTCTGTGTTGTGGGGGGGAAGGGGTGCCAGAAACCTTTGCTGTGGGGGAGGCACCTGTTCAGAGTGCTTTCCACCTAGGATATTTGTCTCTAATCCGAGACAAAATTATTGGCAGTCACCATTTCATGGAGTTTTCAGGTTGGTATGTGAAAAATCAGAAGCATTTACCAGTCCTTGTTAAACTTTTTTTGTACTAATACGTTGAAAATGTGATGCCTGCAGGATTGCATTAGCTATTGCATGCTCAGAATGGCTGGTGTCACCTCAGGTGTGCAGGGGGAAGGCAGAGAAGGTGGTCTGAGGTTTCTGGACGTCTGTTTTATTCCATCAGAGCCCGTTTCACGAGCCAAAGGTAGACAGAGCTTGTTATTTTGTTGACTGTCCTTTTCTACACTGAACCATGTGTAGAGGAAGTGGAAATTTCATGTTTGGTTTTCCTCACTCTTCAGTCCTTGTCTGTTGAGTCAGCTTCCTTTCAAAGCCTCTGTTAGCACGAAAAGCTGTGTGATATAATTGCTGCTGTTTGGGTGGGTGTTTTAAAGGCATTCTACTGTGGGTTATTGCCCCACTGTTGTGTGGTTTATATGGTTAAAGTTGTTACATTTTTGAAGTGATTTTTTAGTGGACTGCTAGATCAGTGCCTGTAAGGTATGAGCAGAAGTAAATGATCATATATTTGCGGTTAGAACCAAAGTGGGGATAGGGCTCTGTGTTAGATGTGGATTCTTTAATGAAAACGGAAGTCTAAAATTAAATCACCAAACAAAAAAAATGTAGTTGAAACAATGTGCAGACAGCTGAAAAACATAACATGATCTTTTCTTTCTGGCAGTTATTAAGAAACAAAATCAAAGAGTTGGTATGATTTAGTGGCAGGTCAACACAGAAGATAGTGTTATTGCAATTGTCAGTACCTTTTCAAAGGTGTTGGTTTTTTTTGAAAAATCCTGCCTGTGAAGGGTTGGATTTTTGGGAGGTGTATTAGACTGCCGTGAGGTTACTACAGCACAGTCAGGAACTTCCAGTGGCTCTTGCAGCGACAGATGTTCTATATAAAGGTTTCAGATTAAAAGGGGGGGCAATAGAATAGCTATATAAATATACTCTGCTTCTGTTCCTACAGAAAAAAACAAACTATAGTGGAGAGTCATAAATCAAAGGAAAAGGGAGCACGCCTTGTGTATGTTAAGTCAGCTATGTGGCCTGAGCTTGTCAGTCAAACATAATGAAATTCATATTTCTGCTGAAATTACTGTTTTCCGCTTCAGAAAGAAACACAGAAGATTTCACAAGTTCATGAAATGCCATGAGTTATAAATATATGGGAATTCTGTGCCTGCAAAAAAAAAAATTTACTGATGCAGTACAAGCTAAAGTTAATCATATTCTTTTAATGCAAGGGGAATAACATCATGGAACTTGGCAGATACTAACCATGGTGTTTGTCTAACATTTGATGTGCCACCCAGTAATAATCCAGTTGTGAGAGAGAAAAACAATGGTCATGGGAGGAGATGTATTGTTGTTTCAGCATGTCATGATGATAAAAAAGGATTGTTGTCAATTTTGGTGAAAGGAAGGGGAAATTCTTTGTAGTCTCTTTGTTGTCTTGGGGGTGAAAAATGAAAAGCAAAGCTTGGTGGGATGAGAGGGTGATGAAGCACGGTAAAAAATGGCTGAGGCTTCTTACCAAAACACCTCTCTGCAAAGTTATTAATACTGACAGCTGCTTTAATAAAGAAAGATTCTGTGATTCCTGTGGTGATGAAAGATACCTTTGTTGGTTTAGCCAAACTACAGCCAAAACCGTCTTGGTGTGTTATTTTTCTTGTAACCTTCAGCAGATGGTATTAAGGCAGTTTGTAGACGTGAGCTGATAGACATGTCTGAGCAAGAAAATATGCATTTTTACTGTGTTACTCAGCATTAGAACAGTTTGCCAAGACTCAGTCAGATTTATATTAATTTTTCATTTGTGGATTTTTTTAAAATTTTTTTTTGACTGACCAAAAGTAGGTACACTATGTACACATAAGTGTCTTTATAGCCTTACAAATACTTGAACCAGGTGTTGGCACTTAACATCCATGAGCTGAATTACCCATTCTGGACCCACAAGGTACCTGTCTGGGGAGCACACTGTGCTTTGGGGTGTGCATCAGCCATTTGCATAACCATTAGCTTCCTGTATGGAAACAATGGCATTTTCCAGCTGTGCAGGAGCAGTTCCACACTCACAGAGCTACAAAGAAGATAATGACAAAATAGCAAGCAGCCACTAGCCACTCTAGCATGCTCTTCCAGCCTCCCAGAAGTGTGATTTATGCTCAATGACCATGCCATAGTGAACCGAGATGCTGATCTTGGTCATGGCATCAGGTTCCCAGCATAATTTCATTGTGTTGCTCAGTTGTTCGCATGCATGTGAATTTCTTGACTATCCACATCTCTGACATAACATGAATATTATTTTTTAGGTTGAGCCTATGTATTGTTGCTATTCTCCCTTGCAAACACCATGGGAGCTCATTTCCGTTAAGCTGCGCTTTCTCTCTGTCTGCCACCATGGGATTGAAGTACCTGTCTGACCAGACACGAGTTGCCAGCAGGACTGGGAGGCAATCTTTTTAAAAGTGCCCAGCAGCTGCTTTGTCAGTCAGGCAAAGCCCAGGACTCTTTTCAGGCTGGGGTTTATAGGGCTCTAAATCAAAACATGATTTCTCATTTCAGTCTAACTAGTATTTCTGGAGGCTTCAGATTTTCAAGTCTAGAGAGAGAAGAAATTGAAACTTTTTGGTAGTTACAATAAAACCCGGTGGCCAGTGCTGAAACTCCCAGCAGATGCAGAGTGTGGTGAACATGAGGGAGCAGTGCTGTAGGGCAGCATCCTGTTTGTGATCCGTGGCTTTGGGAAATGAGTATTGGACCCTTAGACCTGTCATCTGGAGGGTGGCTGAAGTTAGAGGAAGGGCAAAAAATAATCAGCCTAAGTAGAAATGCAAACAAAGCATCAGGCTTTTAATCACAGGGACAGTGTGGGAATCATAAATCAGGGAAAGGGCTCATGGAGTGGTTACAGGAAGCACAGATGATTAGGAAAGGTTAGACTTTTCTTTCAAGACACTTTAGCTGCTCATTGACCCTGCACAAACTAAATTTTTGCATAGGAGATATGATAACTAGAAAACAAGATTATTCAGAAAGAAATCACCATTATGTAGATTTTCTCATGCACCCGTTTGTTGCATTTTCTGTACTGTGAAATACGCATGCTTCTCTTAAAGCACGTATGGTAACAAAACACTGCGCCCTTCTCATGGCATGTACAACATAGATGCATACACTGTTCCTCTAGTCCTGTTTCTTACCTCATGGGGTTTATTTTTTCCATTGCTGCCTCTCAGGATTGAAAAAAACTTTACAATATGATGGGATTCTTTTTCCAGAAAAGAAAACCAATGAAGTTTGAAGAGACAGAAGAACATTGTAAAGTAGCTTTTCTCTTAATGTAGATGGCATTGAGATACCTCTTCTTTTATACTGGAGCCAGCAAGAACAAAACTGGGAAACTCTGTTGTATTTCTGTATCTGTTGCCTTGGCACAGCTTTGAGCCTGGAAACAAAGCCATCAGAATGTAGTAGTCAAGGAATGTATCGCAACAATATTTAAATTTCAGAGAATTTATGTGCTCACAAACATATTTTTCTATGCTCTATCAGTTATTTTAAGCATAGATATTTAATCTCAAAAATCTTTTCTCCTTTGCTTTAATGACCCTTTCTTAAGGCTTACAATGATCTTTACCTTTCCTTCTTGTACAGGCGTCCAAAATTGGCCCTCTGCTGTAATAGCACGTGGGGATTGAAGATTTCTAGGACCTATTTTTTGTTTTATTTTAGTTTTTCAAAGCCTTGGGCTTCTGAAAGCTTTTATCTTCAAAAATGTCCTTATTTTTAGTATAACTACAATAATCCCTAACTATAGACACCTTTGGCCTGATTTTGAGAAGTTCACAAATGTCCAGCAGATGCATTGCAAGCTATGCATGTCCAGAGATTTCAGTTCCTTAGTTTTGTTATTCTGGACTTCCTAAATGTTTTTCTTAGTTTTTCTCTCACTTTCCAATCTTGCAAAAAGTTTTGGTAGTGCCACTGCTGTCCTGCACTTCCTGGTTCTTGGCATAAGCTTTGTGAGCTTTTTTATACAAATGATACAATGGTAACACTTTATTTGTTATGGTTTTAATGTGCAAAACTATCATAACCGAGTTTAATTTTTTGCAAGTATTCTGGTTATGTCACTTGTAAAACATAAGTGGGAGTCTGTGCAGGGGTCTGCCTTGAAGTTTACATTTATCAGTTTGAGAACTGGTTTGAGATCAATCAGTGCCACTGAAGTCTTGCGTGTTGAGTGTCTCCCCTTTCCAAAAAGAGGCACCTCCTCTACCTGTGTCTTATCCCACAGGCACTTCTGTAAAATCTGCTGGTAGATTTCTCCAGATCGGGCAATTTCATTTAACTGCTTCTGCTCTTGTAAGACCCTGAAGTTCAAGGGGTCTTCCAGAGGCAGAGTGAGTGAATTGCACCAGGTAACAACAGTCCTGGAGAATGGGATTGCAGCCCTGAAAACCTTACAGCATCTCCTTGAACAGTCTGACTTGTGCTGTCGTTCAGCCCCTTTGGCTGCAGACTCAGGATTTAACTTTTGGGGGGCTAACTAATACTGTGGAAGCTTGTGGATTAGCAGTTGCAGCATCAGGATTATACTTTGGTGAAAACAGAGTTGCTGTTGCAGAGTTCCTTCAGGCTTCTCGTTATATTTGCTGAGTTAGTGGTCTGCAAGTGCTGCTTGGAGGAAGGGCTTTTTCTTTCTTACTGTTGAGTTTGAGGGCTCTGCCTTACAGCTGGTAGGTGATCAGCTAATGTCCTGCAAAGTGGAGTTTTTTAAAAAGGATTGATGCCTTCGACATTAAGAAAAAATTCCTTTGCATGAGTCCATTCTAACAGCCAAGGCAATTTTCCACATGGTGGCTTTATGGAAATGGGTTGCAGCTCTTGCCAACCATGACCAGAACATTACAGGAAATGTATTTTCATGGAAGATTTGCTACAATTGCCAACTGGAGAAAGGAGGGGGGCAGGGGTTTGTTCTGTTAATGGACAACTGCGTGCCATGGTATGAATCCCTCCTGTTAAATTAAATTGGTTTGCACTTTCCACTATTGCTTGTTCCATGCTGAGAGAAATAGTTACTGATAAACCATTTCCCTCTGTAAGAACGGACGTGTTGGCGTAGCATGACACCTTCTGCTGGAATGGGGTGAACAACAAACACATTTAGGTGTCTGACTGAGATAATTTAAGTGGTACAAACAATTGGAATATTTCTGTGGAGTGGCTTGGTCAGAACCAGAACTAATGGAAATTGGCTTTGCAGCCTCAGTGCTTATAGCTGTAATATCTTATATGATTTGCAGGAGTGCTGAATGAGATTCTGAATCTGCAGATATTACTGCACATGCATGTCTTTAAGCATGTGAACACTGTCTTTAAATTAAAACTTTAGCATGAAAGTCTGAAGGTTTGGGTGGGTTTTGGTGCACTGTATTTTTTTCCATAGCTGTTAAAGTTCAGTACTTTCCAAGTGGAAGCAGGAATGATATGTGGCTTTATTTATATGTGAAAATGTTATCCGTGCCGGGAATATATGACTGCTGGCAGGAAAAAGCACTGCATGACTGATTCCCCTTTGGTAAATATTTGAATTCCAGTAGGTCCATTATCAATTCCATATGAGATATTTTCCAGTTCTTCCTGCATACACAGGAGATGAGAATAAAAGAGAAAAGAGAGAACATAGGTACAACCCCTAAGCTGAACTCCTTGTTTGTGTCAAAGTAGTTTGGAGCAGGCAGACCTCTCAAATACTCCTGTAGGGTTTTACTGGCTTATGTTCTCATTTCATTTTTCTGCTGCTTGGTTTCCGTCCTCTTGTAAGGAGTTTAAAGCTGAGTTCTCTAAGTTTGTGTTGACCCTGACACTGGATAGGTAAGTCAGTTGAAACAGAGTTTAATAGAAATTTTACTTGAAATCAGCAAATGTCATTATAAAGAAGCACATGAGACAGGTTTTGCTCTGTAAGAGGAGAGTCATGCCAAACTAGGGTGGGAGTGGTAAGACCATCCAGACAGTAAAAATAGTGTTTGTAAAAATACTTTTGGACTGCTGGAGGTTTTTATAGTGATGTGGGGAATTTTCAGCAGTTGTGTTGGTTTTGCGTTGAATTTACTTTATAAAGTTTTAGTGCCTAGTGTGTGATGTTTGTAATTTTATAAGTAGGGAAGGAGAAAACCATGAGGTAAGACTAATTTGATAAAACTACCTTGAACATACAATAGATGTATTTCTTAACAAGCTGCCAACCTGTGTGATAGAAAATTTTCATTATTAGTCCTTTAATTTCCCATTCCCAGCAAGAAGGGATTGGTTTAGCTGTGTTTGTCTGCAGAAAAACTGGAATGACCAACTGAAGTTCACTCTTTTGAGGAGGTGCTGTTTTATACTAAGAGCAGCTACTGGATGAATATAGTTGATATAGTTCATGTGGCAGATGATATATTTAAAGGCTGGTTTTAATTTTGATCTTATCAGCAGCGTTAAAATAATGTTGCACAGCTTATTCTGCTATACTTGTCATGCTTTAACATGTGTTGCACAGAGGGAAGCACCAGAGTGAATTGGAAGAAATTCGGAATTCGGAGCCTTAAAGGAGATGATGCTGTCTTCCTTTCTCTTTGTGACCAGACTTAGGCAGTACAAGGCACAATGCTTATTTCTTTGTCAAGCTTGGTGATTGTAGCAAGAGAGTGACAGGGCTGGATTCTTCAGTATCTTGAGTGTGAGATTTGGAAAATATGCGTAAAGCTCTTGCAACTGCAGAAGTAATTTAATCCAGAGCTGAGGTGGGGAATCAGTCCTGCACTGCGTTATTTTGCAGGGGAACAAGGCAACATTTTCATACTGCCCCTGACTGCTGCTCATCTCCTGAGCAAGGAATGTGCAATGAGCCACCTCCACCAAATGGGATGCTTTGATACAGCGAGGAAGGGAAATGAAGGGGGAGAGGAAACTAAAAATAAAACCCTTAGTCCTGTCTATAGAGGAAATACAAACAGGGAGTGAGGCTCACTGGATGCCTCCTGCTTTTTCTTTGCCATTTTTAATTTTGTTGATGGGTAGCCGTTCTTCTTAGCCTGAACTTCAACTATCATCTGTAGTCCTTGGTGGGAGGCCTGGAGTTTAATAAAGCAGTCAAATGAGACACAGTGAAATAGTTTTACAAATCAGCCCCCCCCCCCCCGACTGTTTCCACCTGACTGGAGTGGCTTCTGTGGTAGATTGAGTATGACATGCCATCTTGTATGCCAAAGACAGAGTTATTAAACCAATGTACCATGCATGATTTCTTAACACAGGATCACCAGAGGATTGTTAAATATTCACTGGGACAGGAAGAAATGCAGGCTTTTCAAGCAAATCAAGCTTTCAACATGCCAACTTGCTGTGGAAAACTTGATGAAATCTTATGGTTCCTCACAATTGTGCCCCACTGTGCTCTTGGAGAGCTCTGTGTAGCTTTTTCCCTCTCTGAATCCTGTTAGCAAGGCAGCTCCTGAATGAGAGAGGGACTCTGCTGTACCTGGAAGAAGGAATGACGTTCTGTGCTGATTAGTAGACGTATATGGTGCTTAGAAAAAAGTGGTTTAATCGTTTGCGTGGTTGGCGCTCAGCTTTAAGGAAGGGAGATCACTGTCCCACGTGGCTGGTGCTTGGTGCATGGCAGTAGAAACAATAATATGCTCCCAGTCAGCCACCAGGTGATTTACCTGATGTGTGTCAGTAGGTACATAGTGCATGGCTGAAAATAGTAATGCTTTGTGGGGGAAGAAACAATATATTTTGCAATGTGTATCTCAGGAACAAGCATTAGATGTTTGCACCAGAACTGACATTAAAAGCTTGATGTCAACTCATAAAAGCTGAGAAATGCAGAGTTATAACTTAAGAGTCCTTTTTTTGCCTTGGATGTTATTGCATCTAAAAATAAAACATTTTAACTCTGTATCAGTTGCTTATCAGTAAGAGTGAATGCACAGAGCAGAAGCTGTGCAAGTGGGAGTAAATTACAGGGTCCATCTTTGATTTCTTTGTTCATTTGCAGTACGTCAAATGATGGAGCAGTGGGATTTTGCTTATGCAGGAATTTTTCTCTTCAGCAGCTGATTAATCCACTGCCCTTTCTTGGGTTTTTTTTCTGTTTTTGTGTATCATAGTAAAGAATGGTGCTGGACTTGTGACTTGAGATTTTCTGTATTTTGTTGTCTTGACATTTTCTTGTTGCCAGTTTTTCCCCTCAGCTGAGTACCCAGCTGTGAGCACTGCATTTACATGTTGTGGTTGTTCACTGACCGCTGTAATTCTATGATGAGTCTTCCTGGCTGGACTGGAAACGGATTTCCTTGGAGGTGAAAAATAATAGGCTGAAGGCAGTTTTAGACATTGCTTCCTGGTTTTTTAGCAGTGCTTTGCAAAGACTCAAGTTTAAAAGAGACCTGCATTGATTTAGAAAGATCCCAACTGGCTCCTTGCCGCTTCAATTAACAAGAACTAGTTCCACAAGCAGATGTTTTAGTTATGAGTTTTAGTTATGATCAGTAACTCTGCTCTGAAAATTCCTGACCTCACACACACCTGAGATGGCTGCAAGAAGGAGCAATGGTACTTGTGCCTTGAGCCCCGGGGCTGCCCAGCAGTATTGCCACTCGTGGCTGCTTCATTTCAAGCATATCCTTGTGTTGTGTTATGCAACTGCATTTGTTGAGAAGGTGTCTTGCTAAGAGAAGGATGTCTCAAGATACAAAAATCAGTGATGGTGATCTTTGAGATCATGAGCCATAAAAGCCTACTGTTTGTATCACTGCTGTTGGTTCTTTTTACAGGTTACGGAATACCTGTAAGGAAGCAAAGTTTAGATCTCCCTGCAGTCTAAACCAAACCCTTCCATTATCTTGGGTGTAGGGAAGGGCCCTGTGCTGCTGGTGGTTACAGTTGGGTGGCGCTAGGAAAATGCAGAGTCAGCTTCATCAAATACTAGATAGAATTGAAGGCACAAAAAAATTTAAGCCCTTCACTCCAGCCTGAGTCATTACTTGATCACAGATTATCTTCTGTTGTTAATGTAAAGAGAGAAGTCTGTTTTTATGAAACAGCTGGGGGTCTCTGGAAGTTGGATTTATATATGGCTATTTTATAGATGGGTTGGTTTTCTGCTTTCTCTTAGATACTTTGCTTACTGGATGTTTGTATCTGTAGCCAAATAGCTGATGCTTCAAAAAGGAAAATGGATAAGGAAAAAAAACCAGCTATTTTCTCAGTTGCTATAAATTGATATCGATATCCCATTATTAACCAAAGTTTCTTTGTCTTAGTGCTGAGCTGAGGAGTTACAACAGAAGGTTGGGGCAGTGAGGTCTGTCTAAGTTAATAGGAAACAGTAACAGTGCAGTGCCTGGGCTGTCTCCTCTTGTTCCTAAAGAAAGAAAAAAGAAGCTTTTATTGTTATCTAACAAAATACTGTATCACTTCACCTCTTTCTACTGTTGTGTGTTCATTGCAGAGGCCATATAAAGTTATTTCTTTTGCCCTTGATTTCTGTGTTGCATGGGTGAAATCTGGAGCAATACAGTCCACGGTAAATAAAGGAGTTTCATGGATGTCCAACCAGAGCTGGGCACCTCTTCAAAATGGAGTAGGAACACGCAAAGGGATCATTCATTCTTTCTGCAAACAGCAAATGTAATAAAAAGCTTCATTGGGTTTTGTTTTCCTTCCTTCACACAGCAGCTGAATTGCAATTATACTTAGATTTTTTTTCCACTGTTATTAGAAGGAGAAGAAAGCTATTATTCCAACATTACCAATTCAGACATGAAAATGAAAATGTTTATTTACTTTTGTTACAGAGGTTGAGTGCATGATCCTACTTTCATTGCCATCGGTGGCAAAGCTCCTATTAATTTCAATTGAGAACTGGGTTGTCCTCTCATTGGGAACAGGAGATGCTATGATCAGGTTAATTTGTGACAGCTGAAAGAGTGTTCAGAGCCAAGGAATTGAAAACCAGCCCACAAAAAAGTGGAAAAGTGTATTAGAAAAACATCCAGCTATCATATCTGTGGGCCTGGTAATAATTTTAGGGGAAGTAAACAATGGCAATGGACTCTGAAAACATGCGGGGATCAGTAAAAAATACCAGATTGTTGGAAAATTTTTCCCTGGGGGAAGAAGTTTCTCCTTGGAAAATAATAAGTTCAAAACAAATCTAGCAGACATGTTCAAGTTAAGATTTCTGAAGCATGAAACAGGAGGTGTGTGGATTTGGTTTAGTCCAGTTTAATTTGTCTCCAGATAAGCTTTGTGGGTGTCCCAGCGTGGCAAGTCCAGTTGTCTGTCTGTGTTGCCAGGCTTGCAGCAGGATGGGGAAAGGATGCTGCTGCTGCAATTTCCAGGTGTGGAGGTGGTCCCAGTCTGGGCAATCTCCCTGTGCTGCTTGGTGCCCAAAACTCCCTGGTTTCAATGGGGTTAGATAGCTGACGGTGTGCCTGTGAGGAGCAGGAAACTGAGAGTAAGTAGTGCATTTTAAATTTGTCTTTGATTCTTACGCTGGCAGGCGTGAAGTAGAGCTAATTTGGTTTGAGTTTTACAGTGTCTGAGCCAAAGTTTATGTAGTCCATGTCTCTTCTGTTTGGTGAGTAATCACCAAAACAAAAGTAATCAGTCCGTGTCTTCCTTCTTAAAAAGCAACAAAAAGTCATTGTGGGAACCCTTGAAATAGAAGACATGGGAATATGTGTTGAGAAAGGAACACAGATTTTTTTTTTGTTAATGCCTTGCTGTAAATAGAAAGCTTTTAAGTTTAAATAGCAGTTTTAAAGTGATGAAAAAGGAGTTAAATGTGTCCTTCACTCTACAGCTTTTGATGCATTTGCTTTCTCTTGGGAATACATTTTAGCAGAGAAGTGATAATTCTTCAGTGGATTCAACTGTTATTTCATGTCTTCTATTTATATTTAGTAACTCAAATCTTTAGTGCTTACTCAAGATTGGGTTATGGGTTCATGCATTTTGTTACTCCTTATTGTAAGCAGCTTGATAGTTACTCAATCTGTCTTCTCCATTCTCATCCTGTGCAGGTGGGAATGCAATTACTGCCTGCTTGCTGCATGTTTGGAGGTGGTAGGAAAGAGCATGAAGATGGTGTTGGCCAGAATGGGCAGAACTGGTTAGTTGGAGTGGTTTTTTTGTTCTGGTGAGGTTTATTTTGGTTGTCTGTCCTCTCCTCCCCCCACCAACACAATGTGCATGTTCTCAAGAAATAGCATTTCACAGAGGGAAAATGTCATTATTGCTGATTTCAGTCTGGGTAGCTTATTTGATTGCTAAGCAGATGGCAAATCCCTGTCTTAAATAAATAAAGTATCCAGCTAGGATAAATATCATGTAATTCAAACTGGTTTTGGGGGGAAGGGGGAAAGGGGGAATTGGTTAGCAAACACTAAAATGGTGCTGTTCTGGTCTTCCTTATCTCTGGTTGCTGTGGGAATCCCAGTGCTGCAATTTCAGATTCCTGCTCAGCTTCTTGGGTTTGGCAGTTTAAGTAGATTTGTCCAGCTGCACACAGCCTACAGGATTGGGCTTTGGGGGTCTTAAAGACAAATATTTGCTTCTGAAACTGTGTTTCACATTTTTAAATTAATTCTTGAGCTTCTGGTGACTGAACTTCCCTTTCAGAGTTGCAAGGGTTATCCCAGGCCCAAGAGCCCTCTCCCTGTATTTTACCAACTGTTCTTTGTATTTGATTTTGGTTTGGCCGTGCCTATCTCACTGTGAAGTTCTGCTGTCTGCAAGGTTTGATTCTCTCCATGATCTCTTTTCCCCCATCCAGAGGAAGGTTTGTCTGTACGACAGGGATGTGTATCATCCCATGCAATCTCAGTCTCAAAAAGCGGTGCCAGAAGATGAGGCAATGAAATTCTGACTGCTTGAAGGATTTTACATCTCTGTAATGCATCACTGTGTGCTTTCCCCAGACTCCTGCTGCCTTTCCCTAGACAAGGGGTGACCGTGGCTGCACAGAGCTCTCAGATTGAGAAGTAGTTCAGAATAAAACAAACCACAATAAGGTGGACCAAACCTGGGCTGAAACTGGAGGGTTTTTGTCATCAGCCCAGGACTTTGTGGCGTGGTTCTAGAAATTTCTTGCTGTTCTGAAGTAGATCTGATTTAGGGCATTTGGAAGTAAACCCTTTTTGACAGGGAGTTTCTTTTGGAAGGCTTTTGTCTTGCAGCCCTGTTGTTTCCCAACTGACTGAAAGTGTTGGGAGAGGAGGAGGAGCACTGTGGTCTTTCAGCTTAGAGAATAAGTATTTGTGTTACTTAGTTTGCTTTTCACTGAATTTTTCTAAAAAAACCCACCAAACAGGATCTCTGAAGATCTCCATGTTTCTGTGACATCAGAAGGAAGCCTTGCAGACCTGACATCTGTAATTGAGATCACAGAGCTGGGGAGATTTCAGGCCCCGTGTATCTCGAGGTAATATTGGTGGGGTAATAAAATGTGTGTTGTCCATCTTAGTCCACTGAAATGATGGCCCTACCTGTAACTAATATTAGATTATTTTCTTCATTTGCCTTCCTTCCTGTCTAGTTGTGTTTTCACATTGCTTTCAGGCAGGATGAGTTAGCACCAGGGTGTGTTTGTCTTTAGCATGGCAATGATAAGCAATTTCTTCTGTGATAAAGGTGAGACAGTAAAAGTTGCAGAATATGCAAGTTCTGGGCTGGCATTCAGAATTCCTCCTCCTTTTCTGTACTCTTTGCACTGACAGCCCTTCTGGTGAGTGGATGGAGTGAAATGCTGTGGTCAGGAGCACAGGCTGCAGGTCCATCTGCTCCGCAGCCACCACCATCCCATCTGCTCACTGCAAAGCTGACCTGCCTTCCTGTGGCACCTCATTTTTCGTGTTGTTGTCTGGCACAAAATACCTACATCTTCTCTCATTGCATGAATGGATTTTACAGCTCATCCTGAGCTCTCTGTAGTTAGAATTATGCTGTGACCAATAATTTCTGCTTTCCAGTTTACGGTTTGCTTTAACTGCAGACCAAGCAACACTACAAATATTTTTCAACTGACTTATGTACTTTCTTCTTGTACTTTGGTTTTATCCCATGCCACATCACCAGTGTCCTGGTTGTACTTATGCAAGTGTTTGGGGACCAGACTTTCAAGCAATATCCCTGAAAACTGTTGATTTCGATAAATATTCTCTAATCCAAGTAACTTTTGTTTTCTGCACAAGGTCCCACAAATGGCTGCGTCAACGCAGCTGTGAAAGACCAAAGTATGATGTTGAAGTGTGGATGAAACTAAATCCAGATTGGATTTGGTTTTTTTGGAAGTAAGGTAATTTGTCTGCTGACTCTGTTGTCTTTTTGGTCTTCCACAGAGGTTCTGTAGCATGAGAGTCACTTGTTTGTAGTTCAGTATTTAAAATTCTGTGAATTTTGGCATGTAGAGTTTTTCTTTCGGTGCTTTTATTTATTTTCCAGATTATCTTTGTTGGTAATCTATATATAAATAGTCTATTATAATGCTTAATCCTTTGTTAAAAGAGACCTGGAAGGATCAACTGTGCTGTAAAAGAATAATTAGCTGTTTTTTTCTTTGTTACCCTGAATTGAATTTTCACTCTGTGTCATATTGACTTTTAACAGTTTATTGAAAACTAGATTTGAGAAAGTCTGACTCTCACCCGACAGGCTAATCAGTCAATCTCTAATAGACCTGTGATGCTCCACAGCCACCAGCTAATAGATTTTCCATGGTTGTTCCTTCCTTGTTGATCAGATAATCTCTTTCAGTAGCCGAGCTATGCCATGCACAAATGGCACTTTGCAGAGCATGAAGACCCTAAAATTCCCTTGTAAAAAGTTTCCTGCCATTCTGACTTTATAATTTGCCAGCTCTTCTACCTGCTTTTTTTCCATTCCTCTTCTGATTCTGTTAAAAACTGCTATTTATTGGATCCAGAGCTCCTGGAAGGTAGGAGCCTGATGCTTCTGCAACCTTTTTCCTCTTAATCTCCATGGAAGTGCCATCCCATAGAAATCAGGAGCTGACTTTCTTACCTTTTTCCAGCGGTGGAGAGTGTCAGCTCCTCTGGGAGCAGTGCCCTGGCTCTGGGGTCAGGGCTGCTCCTTTCTCCTTAGGGCCAACAGCTGCAGAACCATTTCCTGTGCTGCAGCTTTATTTGTTGTCAGGGTGCAAGGAATGGCAGGGTGCAGCTAAAAAACTTTTCCTCTGCAAGGAAGCTGATGTTTAGAGAGCTCTCTAAAAGCCTGTAATCTGCCGTGAAATTTATGAATATAAAAATGGGCCGTCACAGATGGGCATTATTAACAAATGAGTTAATGCCAGCCAAGCATGAAAGGAAAGTAAAAATGTAGCGAATGATATTGTTTCTCTGTAAGAACTAGACTCTAAAAATAAGACTTTGAGTTAATCTTGCACACTGCTGTGCGCTGTGGGTCCAGGTAGGAAGCCAGGCCTCCTTTCCTCTGTTAGAACTGCTCTTAAAATTACATCAACATGAAAGATAGTGCCAAAATACTGCATAGAAAAGTAGTCTGACTGTAGGAAGCATATCTGGGGTCTGTAGGTCTAATATGAGCAAGTGGAGGTGTTTGGAGTTCTCTTGGCTTTGTTTCTGCATGGAACTTGGAGAGGTGTTTTTAACCAGGATCAGATGTCAGCAGCTCCTCCTTTTTTTTATGGTGGTTTACTGGGCCACTAGATTGAATTATTCATCTTCAGAGGAGGAGAAGAGTAATTAGGAAAAAAAATTCTGTTTGTGACTGTGCAATGTGCATTGTTTTGTGTCTGCACATCCCAACCCACCCTTCTGTCCTGACAATTGTAATTTGCAGGAATTTTAGCTCAGTGGATGGTAAGTCATGGGGATGGGGATGGGGATGGACACATGCAGCCCTTCCTTCCCCCCTTCAACCCCCACCTGCAGGAAATGCAGTTTTTCATAGTAATTGCTTGATGCATGGACAAATTACTTGTTCCTAGAAATAGCAAATATTTTTAAGGATAATTCCCAAGGACTGTATTTAGAAGAGAAAAAAGACCACTTTTATAGGCAATTTTCATTTCTCTACTAGAACTGTAGAAGTAATTTTAAGAAAGTATTGCACATAGGAGAAGTTTGGCATGGAAGTTTTGATGTAGTAATGCCTGCAGCTTTGAATGCAGCAATTAATTACTGAAAGGTGGTTGTGCCATGAACCTGACTTTTAGAAACTCAGTAGACTCCAAATGTAGTTTCATATTGCAGCCATGTTTATGTGACTTTGGGCCCTGAAAGTCAGGGTCTTTTAGACCTGTCAGGCCTTGATCTGGTTTTAAAATTAAAGTGAAATGAAGATGGGGCTGATTTGATTAACCTTACTCTTTAACATCAACACATGAAATTCAACAGCTCAGTTCCAAGTTCTGAGCTTCAACAACGTGGTGAGGTCAGGCATGAGGAGAGAGCCACTCCATAGCCAGAGCCTTGGCTCAAAAGGGAGAGAAAATAACCTAATCCCAGTAGGTTTGCCAGGAGAAAGATGATAGATAAATGGAAAATAAGTAACAAAGGCTTCTAGGGATATTTGGGGGAAATAAGAGTTTTCTGGTTAAGAGATAACTAAGTTCACAAATACTTTTTCTTTCCACAAGTTTTCTGTTTCTGCTGGCTTAAGCTCTAAGTGTAAATGAGACAAAGATCTTTAGCTGATAATGTTCATCGGTTTTATGCAGCCAGCCAGAACCTTTAAATTGTTCTGAAAGATGAAGAACTGGGCAACAGAAACCAGAAACTGCCCTGAAGGAATGACCCTGATTTCACAATTTCTTTTGTACCTCATTATCCCTTTTTAAAGTTGCAGTTTTCATGATATGCACTTCTTGAACTCTTGGGCTTAACCTTTTCTTGACTTCTGATTGTTATTTTGGTGCTTTGCTTGGAGACTTAACCCCTTGAGCTCCTGCCCAGGCACACTCCACGGATGTGAGGTGTGGTCCTCCACCTCTTGAGCCAGAACTGTTCCCTGCATAGTGCTTAAAGCTCTTATAGATCTTCAGAGAAAATAGGGTTCATTGTTTTGTGCAAACATTGCCAACAGCCTTCTGGAGAAGGAGCTTAGCCTTAGTGGGCCCAGTCTTAGAGGCCATTTCAGGCTGCAGTAGAGCCCAGACTGCAAGGAAAATACCTTTTAGGAACTCAGGCCGGAGTGATGGTGGAGCCTTCATCCTGTGGTATTTGCTGCTAAAGGTGGAGGATTTCATTGTTCTTAACTCCAACTAAGAATTGGTTGGCTTTTTTTTTAATGTCTAAGATTCCATTCAAAGTAAACGAGGAAAAATAAGCAAGAGGTAGGAGCTTGTATAAGCATCTATGCCTCTACCCAAAGATTTTGGCCAGAGGGGGCAGTTGGCCACCGTGAGCTGAGCCCTTCCCTCTGCCTCTATGAGGAGCTGAACTCCAGCACTTGCACTTGGTAGTCATTTAAAGAAAAAATCAAATTCCCGATTGGATTGCAATTATCTGCACTCTGTCTTGGTGGGAAAGGGGATGTATGTGTGGAATAAAAAGGATTAGTGGTAATGCTCTATAGAAAGAGATCACGGAGGTAAGGCCACCTGAGCTGTATGTGGCTCACTCCAAAGCTCCCCTACCCCTCTGGGGGGCCAGCTGCCATCTGCCCTTCTTGCTCTGAGCTGGGAACAGTTGGCAGTTTGGAATAGTTCTTTCTGAGAGGAGAATTCCAGGTTGTGGTGGTTTTGCAGGGCCTGGTTCTTGGTAGTGGGGAGCCGCAGAGGTGGCTTCTGTGAGACCCTGCTGCAAGCTCCCACCGCGTCCAGCAGAGCCAGTCCCTGGTGGCTCTGCAGATGGACATGCCACTGGCCAAGGCTGGGCCAATTAGAGATGTGGGTAATGGCTCTGTGATAACAGATTTAGGAAGAAAATCAGAACAAAGCTTGTTGCACAATTTTAGTTCCAGCCAGAGAAGAGGAGGAGGTGAGAACATGTGAGAACAATTCTGCAGACACCTAGGTCAGTGAAGAAGGGGGAGGAGTCCTGTATTTTGTGATAGCTTTCCCAGCACAGAACATATGCTATACCCTTGTATTTTAAATGTATTTCCTCAGGCACTTATCTCACCTGATCTGGTGATTTCTGAGCACCTTGGGACACTGGAATGGTTTGATTCTTAGTTCATTTTGAAAAGTAAATCAAAGCATGTTTTGAGGAACAACAGTATGGATTCTGACAGTGCTGAACAAAGAATAATAAATAAAAGAATATTGTAACTTAGCAAGTGATTCTGAATAGAGTATGTTTTCAATAGGGGAGTCGCCCTGATGATGGGCCATGTTTTATGAATACTTCTCAAAGTCCCAAGTTACATGTTTTTGTTTCATTTTTGCTGGCCAGTGTCTTAACACTCACCTGATTGTTTATACAAAAAGCCAGATATTGCAAGCTGGCTGAAGCTTCTGGCTTACTCTTCGGGAGCTTGGTGCTTCAGAAACCACAATGGAATTCTAAGGAATTGGCTGTTGTCAAAATCTCTCTGTGGTAAACTTCCATAAGAAACAGTCAAGGTAAACTGTAGAAGGGAATATTCTCTGGATCTCTTTGGAGATCTTCAGATATACTTAAAACAGTGAAATGGGAAAGACTGATGTTCTCTAAACCACATGGAAGCAACCTCTGCTGAAATCATCGCTCCGCCTATTAAAAGCATTAAAAAGAGGTTGGCCAGGCTGCTGGTGAGGCACTCTGAAGGTCAGAGGGGCTGGGTGCTCTTGTAGTCCAGCTGAGAAGGGATTGGCTCTTGGGAGCCCTGTGTTTAGGTTTCATCTTTCAGCCTGGGAGACCAGGAGATTATTATTTCATTAATGATCTATCCAAACATGCCTACTTATTGTATGGAGTCCTTCGTTTATGAAAGGAAATTACCTGTTTAATGAGTAATAGCAAAAGAAGGGGAGAGTAGAGAGAAACCCACTCCTACATCCATTGAGACAAATTTCCTTGCAGAGAAAAGCCTTCTGTTTCCCATAATGAATTCCCCTGCAAACAGAAACATATACTAAGTGCTCCTGCTATGCTAGTGTGTATACATGATGTGTATTAACATAATTGTGCAGTAGGTGTAGAATATGAGTAGATGCCGCTGGGATATAAATGCACAGGCTTTGCAAAAACGTGGGGGGCAAGTTTGGAATGAAATATGTTAGCAGGAATTTCTTCAATTTCAGTAATTAGGTGAAAGACTCCACAATTTCTAAGGAGAGTCCCTCCATCCCTGCAACATTCTTCCTCCTGCTCCCACTGCCTATATCTTTAATGTAATTATTTCTGAAATCCATTAATCCAAATCTATTTGTGAACATGTGTAAAGTAGCAAAGTGTGAACACGCGAATCATTTGAAAGGCTTTGTGTTACCTTCCAGGGGAGAGAGGGTGTCAGGCTGTTTGTGAAAATAGCGGCTGCTTGTGACAGTAGGTTTCCTGATTGCTGTAATGAGAAAAGACAGCAATGCTAAATGGATAGGCAAAAAGAAATTTGAGACCAGAACGCAGCACTTTAGCTCTCACAGACAAATGAAGTGTAGAAAAGGGAGACCACCTTTCTTAGACACAAGGTCACTAATTCAAACAGTAGTGGGACCATTGCAGTGACTCCTCCACATGCTTTGAAAATGTAAAGCCAAAGCACCCCATTAATACATCTGGCTGTTGCTGATCTGGAAAATACACCGTGTGCTTGCAGTCTGCATCTGTTACAGCTCCCTTGAAGAGTTGCTAAGAGCAGGATCCAAAATCCTTCTTGGAGAAAGATGGGACAGAGGGATAAAAATCATGAGAAAAGCAAGAAAGGTAGAACTGGTGTGAACAGCTCCATTTATATCTGTGCATGATTTGTCATCTTTCTAAAATTGTTCCATTGCATTTGCCTGTTTGCAGGGTACAAACTGTTTCCTTCCCAGGCCTCTCTGTGCAGAAGCCAAATGTTGCCAGAAGCTCTCTGGAGGTTTGGTAGAGCCTTCCAAGGCTTAGATTTTCTGCACGTTCACCTGGGGGGGAAAAAGAATAGGATGAATTGGCACCTGCTGGGGGTGGCATTATTTATGTTGTATCATCCCAATGTACCATGTGGTGTCCCTGTGAGCTCCACAGCTGTAACAGTATGAAAATAAGAGATTTTGGCATGGCTGGGGAATACATTTTCAAGGGATATCATTTGTTTTCCAGCTTTTGTGCTTAGTTCTTTCAGTCCTGGATTACTGTTTCATTAGAGTGTCTTTGGGAAACTTCATTGTTAGACAGAGTTACACTTTCAGTTGGTTTTTATCCTAAAATTTGGTGGAGGGGCAGGGTAAAGAGTAGCTCCAAATGCTGCCTTTGAATCTGCATTAAAATGCAGCATTCTGCTTTTCCCACAGTCATTTTGAAGCAGTTACAACTCAGCTGTAGCGATGGAGGGTAAAGAGAGTGGCTGAGGAGGAGGTGACCTATGTGCATTCACAGGCACTTGGAAACTTCTGGACCACCAGTCTTAGTTAAGATTCAACAGGTCACAAATAACACTTTGTTACTTTTCCTATGTTTCTATCAATTTCTACAAAAAATGTTATAGGAAAGTATGGATGTATTTAGGGGAGAAATAAAAAAAAGATACTGAAAACATTCTTACATTGAAACTGCAAGAGTTTAACTTTTTTGACTTTAGGCAAAGGAGCAGATGACATCTTGAACACAAACAGCACTGTGGAAATGATCAAACAAGCATTTTTCTGCCTACTTTACCCTTTTCTAAACATTTATTTCAGTTGCTTTCACTGCACTTAGATCAGTGTTTGCTGTCATTACCACACACACGCTGTAACTTAACCTTGCACTTCATTACTGACCAACAGCAATCACTGCAAGCACAGCCCAAACATTCTGACTGTTAAAAGGAAAATTAAAATATTATATTTTTATAGTTAATGCATAATTCTCTGAATAGTGGAAAAGCATCTGTAAGTCAGCATTCACTTCTCTTAGGTCAGGGAATTCTTTTGAGTCTAAATTGCTTGAATTTTTCTAAATACTTTTTAAACCAAAAATTCAGAAGTATTGAAATGATGAAATGCTGCAAAAATCTGGTACAGTTCATCTGTGGTTAATTACAAATACTAAAAATTTTCTTTATTGCATTATGGATTTGTTAGGGGGAAGCTTTTCTGCTGTATTCCCAAGGTTGTAACTAGGACTTCAGTTAAGGTTGTTTGAAATCACAGCACAAGTTTAGTGTTGTACATTGCATTTTATTCCATCTCTCTTCTCCTGACTTCTCATAGCACTGTGCAAGCAACTTCACCCTCCCTCTTTGTTTTTCTTGCTACCATGTGTATGTTCTCTCTCACCCTCTTTTGGGTTTTTTATAAGTACTGGAGGTACCTTGGGCCAGGATGAGCCTTTGCTTTGTCTATGTCCTAATGTGGTAGAATGGCAGATCTTGCTTAAAATCCTCTAGGTTCTACTGTAATAGTAATGACAGTCCTAAATAGTAAATAACAACCCCGTAAGCACTTTCTAGTTTACCACAAACAGCTTTTGTTCATAAGATATACCTTTTTTTTTTCTTTTTTTTTCCTTTTTTTTTAACAAGTTAGATAATGTGAAATCAAGATAAAAATCCCAGACTACTCAGATACAATTAAAATATAAATTGACCCTCAGGAAGAAACACTGTGCACTTGAGTCACTTAAAAGAAAAAACAAAGTGGGTAGAAATGCTGTATTGCTGTCTAGATGGAAAACATGTCAAATATGCATGAAACTCTTGGCCTAGGGGGTGGGGAGGTTGAGAAATGGAATGCATTTTTTTATCAGCTAAGAGAGACCATTTGCTTTCAGCCTCACCTCTAATCCTGATAAAAGAATTTCTTGAACTCAGATGCTTTTCAAAGAGAATTGAAGGGCACATTCTAATTTTATTTCTCAGAGAAAGCTGAAATGACGGCATTGCCTTCATATTCTCAGTGCTGCTTCAGAGTTGGAAAAAAGCAGGAACAAAGCAGGAAAGAAGCCCCCTCTGTGTGCTCCCTCTCCCCAGGCCTGGTGACAGGGTGTTTTATTAACACTGTCTGCACTTCCCTGCCCTGCAGGAGAGCCACACGGAGCTCAAGGCCAGGCTGCAGTGATGTGAGCCGCGGGGAGCAGCCCATCCTGCTCGCGCCGGAGCTCCCACGAAACCTGCGGCTCCAAGAGCTCAGGAGGAAGGAACCACACTGGGGACTCTGCAATTTCCCATTGCATCTGCAGTGAGGAATTTCTCTTGAAAACATTGTCATGGCTGCTGTTTCAGCCTTTGCTTTCTCAGCTCCTATAAATATCATGGTCTGTGAAAGACCCAGGCCAAGTGAGTTTGAACAAGCTTGCATATAGCTTAAAAAAAATTAAAAGTCCTTATGTCCATTAGCAGCTGCTTAAGGAAATTGTGCAAACTGGAAAAGGTGAAATGCCACAGCTGCTTCTTTACAGAGGTTTTCTAGAAACCTTCCCCATAAAACACTGGAGAAGTTGAAAACTGCTTGGGGAAAGACGTGGTGCTGTAAGGGTTGTTTTGAGGCACTATTGAAGGACTGTATTCAGCTTCTATCATATCAGGTTGTATTCACACGGCAAAGAGTTTTTTGTGTCTATTATGGTCATGTAGGGATTTATGTCATAGTAAGTCTTTAGTCTCTTCATGTTGGTCTTCTACAGACAATCAGTAGAAAAAAGGAGTTTGGGATCTGAAGGAGGTGGTTCTTTTTTGTAGAGAAGGTGTAGGTTTTCCTTCCCTGTTTCTCAGCTTGCTAAAGGAAGTCACGATACCCTCACATCTGTTCTTTTTTAATGTGGTTGGTCTGTAATACAGCTTTATAGTCCATCTGTAGTACACACTCCTACTTCTGTCATCTGCAACAGCCCCTGTTCTGTTTGAAATTTATCGTTTTCTTATTTGCTGGGGTTAAAAAAAGTATTGCTTTTATACCTTCTCATGATAAGACTGGAATTGTGCTGATAAAGAATGAGCAGAAATGAGCAAACAGCCACTCAGGGACAGAAAAGGATGGTATGAACACCTTTGTTTTGGCTTTTTGGCAGTCACAGGATCAGGTCCTGTAGCATTCATTATTTGGAGGTAGAGAGCAGTGCTGTGATTGATCTGTTTTATGTAGTATGTAATACTGAAGAATTGAAGTTTCTTTCATTGTATAAATTACTTCCAGTTATTTTTTAGTTTCTCCTAATCTCCTTGTAATTAAGAGGGGAAGGAACTTTTCAGTCAACTGCTGGTGGGAAAAGGTTAATTTAATAGGCTTGATCATTTATCAGCCAATAAATTGTAATAGGAAATGTCATTACTCTGTACAGTGTGTGCTGGTTACCAGTTCTGCCATTTGGTTCTTGTCCAGTTTTCATAACTTGTGAGCCATCTCTTTTTTTCTAAAGGGCTTTATGCCTCTTCGTTCAGTTTGCCAGTGTGGTGAATTTGTCCTTTCATACAGCAAGTCCTGTCCCTGTATTATGCATGAGTCTTCCTTCTTTTCAAGGCTCCCAGGTCTCCAGGTCCATAAATATTCCATGAATAGAAAGCCCCTTATGTTTCCCCCCTGGACTGGAAGTGGTTTAGAAAGAGGAGAGGTTACAGAAGGAAGGGGATGGGGCATATGTCAAGCAATGATTCCGCTGATCCTTTAAAAAAAACGAATATAAAAATCTTCATGACTTTCTCCTTCTTTTCACCTCTACTTACAGCATGTTTGGGCTGCTTTTTATGCTGGAGTGGGGCAAGAAAATATTTTATTATTTAGTTCCTGACGTTTCAAATGTCCTTGGAACAATTTCAGTGTCAAATATCAGACAATGGGAGGGGAAGAGATAACAATGGTTTTGAAGTCAACATGTTGTTAATAGGATGTTATTTGTGAAATTAACCAGCGAAAATTTAATGACATAGCACAGAATGGAGCTGTGGCATGCAGCATCAATAATAATAGGGCTGAAATATTGATGGTTTTCTTCTCCATGTAACAGTTGTAGTTTTAATTGTTCATTCTTATGTATCCATATGATGTTTCTTTGTCTTCATGTGGTGCAGTTGTTTTTATGTAGCTTCTGTAACTCTTAACTTCCTATTGCCAGAGCAGCACCTGCTGGCTAGAGTTGATAGAAATGTCATCTGAAATTATTTGCTAGTCTTCTTTATTTCCTATTTATTTAGGCCACAACTAATTCCTTCCTTAGGTTTGAAGAGTTGTGCCAATTGTCAATACAGTGAAATCACCATCAGTATCTTAAAAAGCAGTCTAATTTTCCTGCAGGAATTAACAGGGTGCAGAGATGGTGTTAACAGTACTTTTGTACTCTCTTTTCCCTAATACATAAATTTTTGCTCCTGGACATACTATTTCAGTTCCTTATCGCAGTTCTCATACCAAAACAGAGTATTTTTGAGCTCTGACTATGTCCCTTAAAATGTGTGAGCCAACTTTCAAAAAGACTCCATGATCTGATGTTTCAGTCTGTTTGGTAAATGCCATTAGCGGCAAGAACAGTGATGAAGATACTGGAATGGGAAGCAATGGCTAAGTCTGTGTAGGGAATTTTTGACCTTGTTGAAACACAGTCAATATTGTGTCACCAGGGAAATGCTAATATGAATCCTTTAATATATCCTAAGACAGGGAACAAGATCATGAGGGAAATGCTTCCCCTGCAATTCCCCCACTGCATGTGATCTGCTTTTTCAGTCATGTTGTGAATCTCTGGGAAAATCAGTTTGAACTATCAAAGTTATAAATAAATACACAGAATGGAATGCATGGTGCCATCCAACATCCTGCTGGGATTTACCTGAGGCATGATGTGGTCATTTTGTGACAGGGCTGAATTTGGCTTGCCTGAGGACATGTGAAAAGCTGGTAAAAAATATTGTGTGAAAGTGATGCATTCTGGTACATGGGAAAGAGAGAAAATGTCTGAGGAATATTTGTATGAGGCTCTGAGGTTTGCCTTTAGCAAGTGTGATTTCATGGTACCCACAGACAGGGAGAGGGGAGACCTCTGTTAGAGATCGGGAACCCTCTCAGGCAGCCTCAGGCCAAGAAGCAAATTCCTAATGTGGGAAAATCATGAGCTGCCCAAGAGTCCTGCAGCACTTCCCTGCCAGGGGCTCAGCAGCACTGGCTGAGCTGGCTCTGCAGCTGTGGCACTGAGATATTTCTGCTAAAGCAGGGAGTCAGAAGCTGCATTTTTGAGGAGGTTTTTCCTTAGGTCGAAGGGGAGTTGCATGGGACAGTGGGGTCTTGCTGGATGCTGTATGAATGGTGAGCTGTGGCACAAACCCTACAGACTTCCCAAATTCCATGGCTGGTACAGTGCTGTGGAAGGAGCTGGTGGTGAGCAAAGCCATGGTTAGATTTGCATTTTCTCCATTTGCCCATGCTGTCTGTTTAAATCATGTGAAGACAAGGCACTGCTGTCAACAGCAATGGAAACAAATAAATGATCATTAGACCTATAAAAGCTAAATGCTCACAACTGTAAGTGCTGCTCATGGCCTTCATTTCAGTGTAGAATTACAGAACGTACCAAAATGGTCTGAAAAGGAGCCTTTACATTTAGAAACTCAAACTTTTCACCTTGCTCGTCCCTGGGCTTCAGCTGTAGGTGAAGGTAACCGCTTCCTGTTTTCTTCCTTAGCCTGAAAGCTCAGATCTGAAAAGTGAACCTTGCATCCTTCTGCAGAGTGCACATCTCAACACAGCCACCTGCTACTCTCGGCTGTAGAAATGCATTTGCCATTTCATATCAGAGTTTGGTGAATGATGTGTTGAACTATTTGAATATCTGAAATAAAAGTAAACAGAGGGAACAGATAATTTATTATGCTCTTTGTACTGCTAGTAAAAAAAAAAAAAAAAAAGAAATGCAGCTCACTAAAGAAGCAAAAACTCAAAAACTTCCTCTTCATGCACTTAACATATTTCGGTTGCTTTGCTTGCATATGAGATGGCTTAGTAATGCAGTATAGTGTGGGAACTGAACTGCCCACTGTCTCTGCTCACTGTTTTGTCACCTTGTGTTCCTGTTTCCAAAAGAAGTAGGAAGGGCCAGGCTGCGTTTTCAAAGTGCAGTTCTCATCACTGTCCAACTTCTAATTATTCTACTACCTCTGCTCCCGAAATACTGAGATTTTTCAGAGTGAGTGCTGGGCTCTGGAAGAAGGAAGGGAAAGAGTATTCTTAGCCAAGAATGTGAGGTTAAACCTTTTTCTTCCCTGCTTTGCCTGGTGCTGCCCTGACCTCTCGTAAACTCAAGGGAATTGCAGGACTGATGTGGAATTTACTCACATTTTTATTTGAAAGCATAGCATTTTGAGCCGAGAATATTTTACTGAGCCAAGTTCTGTCTGCTGAGGAACAACTACAATGGTGAAATTAAAAGGGGAAGAAGGAGTTGTAGAGAGAATTAATGGGAGAGGAGGGGAGAATTTTAAAACGGTTCTGACACCCCCATTTACTTGGGAAGTGCTGTGTCCACGGCTCAGTCCTGATGTAGCTCTTGGGAGGAGAATATAACAACCTGACCTGAGTAGGTGAACTGTTAATTAAGTTGTCATAGGGGGCATGTGAGTGAAAGCCCTGGCATTACAGGAGTGGTTTTAGTATAATCCTCAGTTGTTCTTTGAGCAGTTGCCCAAATAGATTTCAATTCGCAAAAACGTGAGCATGGCTGCGAGAATTCATTTCTTTATTTGTATAAATACCAGTTTCACAGCCTGCAGACCCTCTGTGTGAGCTGCAGGAGAGTTATTTGAATTTCCTTGTGTCCGCACAACAGTGAGGACAAAAGAAAGGTGTGTTTTGAGATCTCTGGCCATTCCAGGAGTGGGTGCTGCTCCTCATCCCATCCCCGTGGTCTGCCCAGGGGAGAGGTGGGCAGAAGCACAGGGCAGTGTTTGTTCTGCAGAGCAGCCCCTCAGCGTTTGCCCCGTGTTTCCAAATTTGGCAGAGATTTTTTTCCTTAGATCCTGGAAACATGCAGTTCCAGCAGCAGCAGTGATATTCTGGCTGTGGGAAAGGGGAAGTAGGAAGTGTCAGGAAGGATTTCACAGCGTCTTTGACATGAGGCTCTTTGGTAGGACAAGAGGGTGAAGAAAAGGCAACACAACTTGAAGATGACCCAGAGAGGTTACATTTTTGTTTGGGAATAAGTGGGTTACTTGACTGTGCACCATGAATGAGGTAAAACAATTCCAAGCAAAAACTTGAACAAAAGAAATCAAGCCCATGTGAACCGAAAGGGGTTTTATTGACATATTTGTTTTTAAATGCCTTGTGCCACAATCTTTTCATAAACTCTTTTCTTCAGGTTTTATTCTGTGTCTAAAATGAGCACTTGATTTCTGTGCCTAGTGAGCACAGGATTTGTGAGTTTATGGGTATTGGCATCTCTCTACTTTGGAAAAAGGTCAGTTGGTTTCGTAAGCCACTGCGATTCCTCATCTCACTTTTTAGGTGAGCTCAAACACGTTGAAGACAACAAGAGGATTTTTCAGTCAGACATAAATGAGCAGAAACTGAAATTCGTAGCTTTACCTACAGTATTTTCTCTGACAGTCCAAGACAGAGCTGCAGGTGTTGTTGAAGTAAACAACAAATCTGTCAGCTAGTGGTTACATTTTAATGTGGTTTTTCTAGAGAACTGATTTGAGCCAAGTTAGGTAAGTGCAGGTTAAAAAGCTTCCTGTGCCCTGCTGGATCCTTGCTGGTCGAGCTCTGCTCAGATGCTGCCAGTTGTGCCAAAAGGTGGAGGGATTTTGCAGCAACCAAGGAGCAGGATGGAACTTGCCAAATACTTGTGTGTTTGCAGCTGATGCCAGAACTAAAAACCCCCAGTGGCTTTGGCTGCCTTATTGAAAATGTTGCTTTTTGGTTTTCCTTCCTTTTTGTCCTGCTTTCTAACAACACTGCACAGTTGCAATGGCAGCCTCCAGCTGTCCAAATACCTATGGGCTTTTTTAGGTGTGTGACAGAGCGGGAGAAAAATAAAACAACTGTGCAGAAATTCTGTTCTTACCCTACCCCCAGTCCCTCTTTGAGGAAAGGCAAGCCAGATAGAATATTTAGCAGTGTTTCTATTTGTAATTTTTAAGCTGCAAGTGGAAGGAACCTGACTAAATGAATCCATTGGTGTCCTCTTTGTTTGCCCTCTTTCTATTCCTGGGTTTGGTTTGTCCTTTCCCACTGGATTCCTGTCAGCTAATTTCTGCACGGTTTCATTGCCTCCAGCCAGCTCTGTGGCTCCCAACCCAGAGCCAGCACAGTCATAAATCACACCCCCTGCCCTGCACTGGGAAGAAGGATGCTTTTAGCCAGCTCGGGGCTTGTAATGCAGATGAACGTCTCAGCCTCTCTGGGGAATGCTGGGGAGAGCAGGAGAGGGAGGGAGGCAGAGCTGCGTCTCCATTCAGGAGCTGTCGAGCTGTTTGTAACTTGCCTTTGTTGAGTCCCAGTCAGGTCTCCCTTAGGTCACACATTTGCACTTGTTTTGAATAAGGCAGAAGAACCCTTGAGAGGCTGCGTTGCCAAAGAGGGCTGAGGCAGGGCAGAGAATGCACTGGGGGCTTGGGAAAGCAAAGGGACGAAGAACTAAAGCTCCTTAAGTGCGGCAAATGAAGGTCAGAGGTCTCCTATGACCTTGCGCTGCCTTTGTGACCTTTTTAAGACTGTTGGCTGTGACGATTCCCTGCCTGAGGGATTGCTGGCATCTGCAGGCATTCCAGCAGCAGTTAAACACCTGTGTGTTTGCTGCTGACATTTCATTAGGACGAGTAATGAGTCTGGGTATTAAATGTCTACCTTTCTGGCTGGCCAAGAGGGAAAACGGGAGGGAAGCTACGTCGTGTCTGGGGCTTGAGGTGAAATCCTCATTTTAGCTACAGCAAAGCTCTCTCCCCTCAGCCCTGTTGCTGAGCAGAGCATGGGGAGCAGACCCAGCATCACCATGCACTGTGGCCAGCACCTGGGAACTTCTCCCATTTTTGTAGCCATGGCATAGCTCCTTTGTGTGTCCACCTCAGGTCCTTCCTAGAAGGATAAAAAAATTCAATCAAGATTCCCTGGAAAAAATGCCCACACCTGGGAGAATGTTTATTCTGTAGCCTCCAGCTGCAGATAATTCTCATGTGTCCTGGGATCCAAGGCTCTGTGGTGCTGGATTGTGTCCCACGGTGGCATTTGGAGAGGGGATGCAGGAATGCCTGCAGCAGCCTGGGCGAGGGAAAGCATTGCCGTCTCTGGCAGCAGGATGGGGCTGCTCTCCGACAGCAACCTGAAGGGCTGGGAAGCAAGGTCAGAACACAGGAGCTTCCTACCCTTGAATTCAGCAAGTGAGATCCCAGGGGATGAAATGCCTCCCTGCTTATTTCAGTTGGCAAAGAACTGTGTGTGTTTTCAAGTTGCTTATACCACCGGTACACCTACACCACAAACACATGCTTTTTCCAACCTAATGAATGTCAGGCTTAAACAAACAAACAAAACCCCGACAGTGGGTTAATGAAAATTTACTCCTTGCAGAAAGGTGTCTCTGCCTACAGGCTTATCTTGCAACAAACTGCACCTCAAAATCTAAATCCTTTTTTTGCTTGTTCAGGGGAGAGTGCTTAGACTTATCCTAACAGAACCTGAAAGGGCTGGATTGCTGAGAAGGGAACGGCTGTTGTGTACACCTACAATGCCTGAAACCAAGGCAAAATTTTTCTCTTGGAGTGCTTCTTCGCAACAGAGATGGCAGCTGTCATTTTGCTGCTGCTGTGAGCTCTGCTGAAATAAGATCTAGTGACTTGTACCGATGTTTAGAAAAATCGATGTCTCTTTGTTTATGCAGTAACATAAAGATGTGCTGCTTTTTACAGACAGTTGGCAAGCTTCTGTACTGAGCAGCTGGGCTTGGGGTGGTTTAGATGGGCTGGTGGCGGTGCCTTTGGAAATTTTAGGAGGTGTTAAAATTATACTCCAACAAGCAAAGATGGGCTTCCATAACCATTCCTGTCTTCTGATAAAAACTTACTGAAATAAGTGGGCTGAGATAGAGATATGGACCTCTGAGTATCCAATTTGTCACTGTTGGCTGAAGGACAAGAGAGGTGTCCCTCAAGCTTGTATGGAGTTTAATTGGAGGCATGTTATATTTCACTCTATCAATATGAATCAAAATTACTTTACCATGGTACAGAGAACAGTTAGCTGGGGGTTTTTTTTCCCCCAGCCCTAGGGAAATTATTGCAAGATTGTTTTATTCCTTTTGTTGCTGATGCACAGGACAATACTTTCATGAGGAGCAGCATTTTCATTTCTGACAGTAGCTGGCCTATATATCACTTTGGCATAAAAGTATTGTTTGGAATCTGAAAACCACATGTATCTTACATAACTGTGCTGCTCCTGCCACCCAGGCAGGAGTGCATGCACAGAAAGTCTGAGGGCTGCTTAGACTTCTTTATATACACATGAAAGAAACCGTGGGTTTTTTTCTTGTCCCCAGGTGTCCATGTGTTGGTTTGGTTATGTGTCTGTTCTCTCGCCTCCATTGTACTGCAGGTGTTGGTGTCTTTGTGGATTATTCATGAGGGGCTCCCTGTGTGTTTCCCGTGTCACCATAGCTGTACCTACCAAGCCCTTGCCAAGGGCTCTGTTGTGGTTTAACCCCAGCGGCAGCTCAGCACCACACGGATGCTCACTCCCTCCCCACCGATGGGGGAGAAAATCAGAAGTGAGAAACTCGTGGGATGAGATAAGGACAGTTCAAGAGGTGAAGCAAAAGCCACATGCACAAGCAAAGCAAAACAAGGAATACACTCAGCCCTTGTCAGCAGGAAGGTGCTCAGCCATCTCCAGGACAGCAGGGCTCCATCATGTGTGACAGGGACTTGGGAAAACAAACGCCATCACACTGCATTTCTCCTCCGTGCTGAGCATGATGCCATGAGGTATGGAGTAGCCCTTGGATCAGCTCTCCTGTGGTGTACTCTCCTACCTCCCTGTGCACCCCCAGCCTCCTCACTGGTGGGCTGAGGACAGAAAAGGCCTTGACTCCATGTAAGCACTGCTCAGCAGTTCCAAAAACATCGCTGTGTTGTCAGCACTGCTCCAGCACAAATGCAGAGCAGAGTGCCCTATGAGCTGCTATGGAAAAATTAACTCAGAAGTTAAAACCAGCACAGACCCTTAGTGTTTTCACCTTTGCTTGAACACCCCTGTCCCTGCTGTTCTTCCATGCCTTCACTGTCCTTCTCCCTTGGCAGAGCTGATGCACACGCCTAATTGGTTCAGGGCTATGCTCAGTCTGAACAGAAAACTTCCTTGAGACTGCAGTTCAGTCATTTTTACAGACAGCCCCTGTGGACCATTAGGTACTGACTCCAGCTGAACTGTCTTCCTCGTTCCCTCAGCATGCCACGATCACTGCTCCCTCAAGCTTCCCAGTTCTCCTGGCTCTTCCAGCAGTGATGTCTCCTGTGCTTCTGTGAGTTGAGTGATTCCCAGGAGGATTTTGGTTTTTATCTCCTTCTCCTTTCCTGACATCATAAGTGTCTCGATTGAAGCAGCCATTCTCATAACAGTGCAGATTTCTGCACTGTTTGGGATTTGAGACAGGAGAGCAGTGAGCTGCTTTGGTATCCTCTGTCTTGGGATGGTGGCATTTGGCCACTAGACCCTTCTCTGCCGCATGATCAAGTGAACAGGATAATCATTTCACAGCAGTCCTGGGGATTTTTGGTTTTTTACCAGGAAAGTGTGTGCTGGGCAAAGGCTTCTCATATGTCAGGGCTGGAGTAATTTATTGAGAGAAGCCATGGAAAGAGAAGGGGGCAGAATGTTTGCTTTTTTAATATAAGTGATAAAATTGCTGGTTCTCACTCTGATAAGATAGCAGAAGACTTGCGACTATCTGGCATTTCTCTAATTCCTAAGCACAAATGAGAGTGTGACCTCGAGAGCCTGAGGGGGTTGAGTACTGACAATGTTAAATCTCTTCCCGCTCTCTAAGGTTTAGACCTGAGTGGAAGTGTCAGGACATGGAAGTTTAGATTTCCATACCTCCTGATCTCTAAACTTTCTGTGCTTCTTTATCTCTGATTGTCTGTGTCTGAATACAGGTTTCATAGCCAAAAGAAATGAAAGTGAAGACTGAGGCCAGGGAGGAAAACTCAAGCAGACTTTGAAAGACTCTAGAAATGTTTTTGTAATCACGGTGGAAATACTTTTCAGGAGCTGATACCCCTTTTTTAATTAAGACTTTTCTTTCTTTTGAACTTGTCAAACAGAAAAAAAGAAAAGCTTTATTTTACGCAGTTCACAGGGCTGGGGGAGGAACCAAGCTGAGGTTCAAGCTGCCTTGCAACCAGAAGGCAAGTGAGAGCTGTGAGTAACTGGACCAGCCATTAGTGGGAAGACATACTCAGCCCTGATTTCTTTGTTCTGACAGTTGTGCTGAGGTGCTACACACGTGTCCTTGGTGTGTAGGTCATTTTTAAGCCATTAGCGCCATGGAGAAGGGAAGAGCATGGAGGCTCAGATCATCTTTTCTTTAGCAGGTTCATTGGGGTTTTCTGACCCCCAGTGGGTTTTGTTTCTGTTGTTCATTGGCAAGTGTGGCACAGGCCACTGAGAGGGAAGGACCTTTGGCTGGCATGAGCCGTGCTGACCTTTGAAAGTGCTGGTGTCGGGCAGGTGAGGTGGTGTGAGCACATCCCAGAGGGGCTGCTGAACCTTTGCTGAGAGCTCAGCTCTGCCCATTCCACTGATCAGCAGCAGGATTTGGAAACTAGAAAAGAGCTTTATAAGACACAGTTTACTTGCCCTTGAGCTAAGATTATGATTTCATGGACAGTGACAAATTCTCTGAAACAAGGCAGCATTTTGGTTTCTGAAGTGCTTGTTCACTCTGGCTGTGCCAAATCAAATCTGCTGCTATAGTCAGAGGGATTCTGAGAAGAAATACTGAGGGAAATCTGCAAAATCACTGTAATTTGGTGGAACAAAGTGGCATAAATGTGAGTGGGCTGTTTTCTGCTGAACATCGTATAAGCTTATGGTAACAGACAGTTCCTGCAATCAAAGATCAGAGGAAAAGAGGCCCAGGAGGTGAAATGGTGCTAGAGCTGTACAGCAGGGCAAGGGGCTGGGAACCCTTGTGCTTCATGATCCAGCACACTCTCAGCTGCACAGGGATGCATTTGCCTCTCTGTGCCACTTTGCAGTCAAAGCAAACCTTTGGGTCTGCCTTTCTCATTTAAAAAAACTGTTTCCTTAATACGAATATATACCTGAAAGGAAGAAAATCACTTTACAAGAAAAATAGGTTAAAACAGTGCTTAGTATTTCTTGGTTTATAAACATCTCTGCAATGAAGTAACCCTTTCAGAACCACACTGTCCTGCTTCTCGAAAACAATGCTGCACTGAATGCAGGTGGGATCCAAAAAAGTGCAGGATGTTGATCTAATTCTACTGTCACTGAAGTCAGAGCTACTGATTTCAGTAAGTGCAGGTTTATATCCATGCTTGCTTTGTTTGAGGAAAACAAATTAAATTCCAGTGCCCCAAAAGTGTCTGTTGATTTCAAAGACCATATAGAATGGCTGATGTGTCATACAGTTGTGATGAATCTTTAGATTTTCTTCTCAATTCTGAAATATACTATTCAGTGTTTAGTAAACAAACATTCCGGTATAAAGGTATCACTTTTATTGCCTGAAAAGCTAACTTTTTTGGAAACATCACTGGTTTTCAGTTCACTAAATAGGGGAGCTTCTGCAGTGGAATACTGAATGCTTTTAAAATGTATATAGGGGAGAAAACTGTAGTTTCATCAATGTCCAATATAAAATCAGCCCAGTTCATACAGAAACAGAAAAATCTTTGGTGACAATTAAGAGGAATCAGCCTAATTTCATTCCACACAAACCTTTTTATGAGTAATTTGAAAAAAAAACCCCAAACCATAGCATTTACCATATGGTTTTATTTCAGTGAAATGCTAGCTTATTCTAGAGGCAGTGAAAGTCATCAAGGCTTTTGAAAAATGTGTTTGGAGTGGAATTGGTTCTCATCTCCTTTTCAGCTTGCACGAGGGTTGCTGGGAGAAGGTCTCAGCAGGTCCCTCTGCCAGCTGGCCCCGCACCGAGTTCTGCATCTGCACCCGATGCCATGGGAGATCTCACCCCGATCTGTTCTGTTCTGCTCTGTTCATCCCTGCCCGTGCAGGCAGGGGAGGCTGGGCAAGAGGGGCAGAAATGCCAAGTGATGATATCATTTGAGTCTGAGCTATAAAATTATTTGAGCTGTTTTCCTCTGTCACTCAATGCCCAAGACTTTGCACTAAAATCCTTCTTAGATGCTGAAACAAGGAATTCTGCTGTCATGTCACAACCAGCCCAGGCCCAGGTATGCAGAAAATATTACCTTTTTATTTCTTTTCCGTAGGAAATTCCTTGTAGTGGAGGATGCTAACTGGGCTTTGTTCCCTTACAGTGTAGTTGGCTGATACCTGATCTGTGTGTGAGGACTTGTTTGTCCTGAGGCAGTGGGAATTAGGATTTAAAAAATGCAAAAAGAGAGGGATTTAAATGGAGTATCTCATTGTGTTAGTTTTGTGCTATGCTGCAATTATTAAAGTCTGATTCTAAGCTGGGGAGAAGTTCACACTGTAGATGTTTAATTTCTTCATCTCTTCATCTTACCAATAGCTTTGTCTCCTTTTGCTCCCTTGCTGCTCCTGCTGCATCTGTCAGCCTTGGAGAGCTGGCATGATTTCCCTGGCAATGCCACCCAACTCTAATCTTAATTCCTATTACTGTCTGGCTCTGGGACTGTATGTAGGTGTCTCTAATACACTGCAGAAGGCGGCCAGCAACAGTCTTTCTTCTTTATATCTCTGCAGCTCTAATCCTGCAGAAGCCCTCGCTTGTAAAGATAAAGGTACATTTATCCTCATTAATGAGGCAGCAGGTCTGGAGCTGTGCATCGGGGCTGAGTTATGGCAGCAGAACCATACAGTGACTAAAATGTTATTGCTAATAAAGGCCAGGCGGTGCTGAAGGAGCATCTGACTTTACCTAGCCTAGCCTGCCATGAAGAGTTGCTCATGTTCATTTGTAAATTATGTTAAAATTAAGAAAAATGGAAAGAAAATACTGGTTTAGCCAATACTGAGTGACATGGAGTGATGTTTGGTGGTGATGAGGGAAGGAAGCCCTTCAAAGCGGGGAGTAGATGGTCATAATTGGCTTGGCTGATGTTAAACCTCTGTCCCCAGAGGAAGAAAGGCTGTTTGGGAAGGCTGTGCCCTTCCCTGGCCAGGGCTGGGGGCTGTGGGATGGAGTGCTGAGGTTTTACTCCTGCCCCTGCCATTCGGGCGGGCTGAGCTCAGCTTGGCCCGTGGCTTCCATCCTCATTGTTATGGTCACATAAAGGAAGCTTCCTGCTTTGGCTTCTGGATTATCTCTCCTTCAAATTTCAAGTATTAATGACTGAGCCAAACGTGAGGACATTATTTAGTTTCTTTTGGGTTGATTGCTTGGTTGTGCTTTTTTTAGCATTTTCCAATTAACCTGATGGAGTAAGGGGAGCACTTCTCTCCTTCTTAATCTTTTTTTTTTTCCTTTTTTCTTCCATAGTACCTTTTGTCCTTATGAGCACCTGTCCTGATTTGTAGCCACAGAGAGCCTGGAGAACAGCCAGGCTCCAACCTTTGAATGCTAGGGTGTAGCTGTCCTGGGTCAGGTTAAAAGCCCACCTTAACACAATGTCTTCAGTGCTGGTCATAAAGAGAACTATAGAGAACTGAAACAAGGCAAGGGTGTGTGCTGCTCCCCCTGAATAAACTCTCCTGAGTAAAGGCAAGAAATTTCCTGAACTAGATGCAGTTCCTACTGCACTTAGTAATTCTCAGTGGATTTTTCTTTGAGTTTGCCGAGTTTGCCATCAGTGTGGCTGTCCTTTGGCAGAGCTTTCTGTAGGTGGCTATGTTTCTGTACTGCCCACAGTACAAAGGATTTACTTACTGTTGTTTGTTTCGGATTTTGCTCATAATCCCCTGAGCTGCCACTCCAGCTCTGGGAATGGACAAAATTGAGAACTGATGATCCTCCCCTGCTCACAGAAGAGCTGGAGGAATGCCATGAGAGGTGGTGGCCATTTTTTTAGCAAGGATGAATTCGTTTGATCTAACAGAGAGGTTACAAGGGAGTTTTGTATAAAAGCAATGACAAGGCTCAAGATAAAATAGTAAGTTTTGGCAGGAATCAGAAGACAAAAATGAAAGTCCCTGGAAAAGAAGACATTGGGGAGCAATGGTGTGGTCATCTGGTTGTTGGAAATGTCCATCTCTGATTTAAGGAAAGAAAGCAGAAACTGAAGTTTGTTGTTAAATGTGTGTAGTCAAGGTCAATAAAGCATATCCTTTTACCTGTTGATGTCATTTGCAATAGAAATGTAGATTGTTGTGAATTAGTGCCACTAGTGGAAGTGGGTGCTGATTCCTCTCATACAAAATCTTTGTTAAGAATTAAGACTTCTGTCATGTAATGGGGTGAAAGAATAAAGTTATGTCGTATTAAATAAATAATCATTGTAACAGGAGCCTCAATAAGGAAAAAAAACCAACAGTGCAAAAGGAAGTTTTTAAAAAAAACTACTCATATTCCTGTCTTTTATTTTCCTTTTCTCCTAAAGCAGTTTTTTCGCTAATGATTGTCTGGTCTTGCAATTTTCCCCAGACTTAGCACAGCTAAGAATTAATGGGCTCAACAGGAATGAAATTCCTAAAACTGCTGACCCAAAGTCAGTGAGATCTGAAGGCAGAGTCAGGCCTTTGTGTGCCCAAGCCTCCTGCCCTGAGTCAGTGCACGGACAGCTGTAGGTGGGAGCGCTGTGCAGGTGGAGTTCTGTTCCATCCACAGTGCACTGAGGATTTGGTTTTCATTCTCTGCTTTGTGTATCAACTTACCTTCGAGCATCATGCTGCCACCAAACTGACACAGAGCAAAAAGGCAGCACGGGAGTAGAATTTTGTTATGAATCTGATTTTTTGGGGTGCTCTTAGCTTCTATCATCAAGCTTACTGGAATTGCAACTAATTTGCTCCCTCTTTTTTTTTTTTCCCCCATGTTTCCTTGATGTCTTCTGACCTGCACCTGTTTCCTCATTTGATGTGGTTTAGGTAAGTGTTCTGTGCTCCAAAGGAGTGTGTTTTGTTGTGGGATTTTTTATTCTCTGCCTCTCCTCTCCTGCACACCACAAGGCATTTATGACGGTTTCTCCGCAGTTGGGAAGCACTTTTTGCCATCTGTCACATTACAGTTCCATGGGCTAAGCTGTGAGCTTGCACCCTCCGGGTTCCTTCAGCTCCGGATTTGGGCAGGAGGTGACCTCACAGGCTCTCTGTGACACTGCCTGATGCCCTCAGGGAGGGGGCAGCTCCCTGCTGGGGCCAGGGCACTCGCTAGTGAAACTCTTGGAGTAAAATGGAAGTGACACCACACAGGCCTGGCACCTTCATGTGTGTTCATAGTCTATAGCACCTGCAAGCTCTGTAGGAGCTGGAGATTTTTTATCTTCTCCAAAAATTTCAGTGTTACAAACAAATAGTGGTCCAATGAAGCCTCCCTCAAACAGCCACTTGAAAATCTCACCCTTTTAGGAAATGTTTTCATGTATTTTGGAAGTGATAAATCCGTATCACCATAAATGCAGACAGAAATCATTTACCTGTTGAGCAGAAGGGCTGCTACCATCTGATACTGACTTTAAAACATTATTAGAAATAGCCATTATTTTTTAAATTCCAGATGAAGTGGGGTTTTAATGTTTTCAATGCATCTAAACATAGAGACATCTATGCTGGCCTCTACTGAGAGTGTTAATATAGCCACGTGCTTGAGACAAGTGAAGCACTTTCCATGGTTAGGGAGCTGACTTGTTTCCTTGTAATCTGCTGATGAGAGAAGCTTTAATTGTCATCACTGTGTGACTTTTTGATGGATTCCTTTTGTTATAAAAATACAGAATGTAGAGACACTGATATTCCAGGGCAGCATTTTACTCTTGCATGATGTAATAGAGTAGCTGCTGCGTTTGCTGAACCACAGTGGATTTCCACTGATAAAAATGAGGCATAATTTGAATTGCAGAATAAGGATGCATGAACTGTCTCTCCTTCATGAGTATTTATGTGTGAGAAACATGGAGCTATACAAAGCCTGCATGCATAATGTGGGAGCCCATATGCTTGACAAAAGAGAAAGTATAGAGGGCAGCCTACTTGTTAGGTTTCCTGTGTAGGAAACAGATACTTTGTGGATTTAACATTGAGAGCTTTTGTGTGCAGCAGAGCTAGTTAGTTATCCTGCTCCCTTCTGTGAGGCTGCAAGGTGGGGAAACAAGAACTGAAACAGAAAATAATCCCCAGGGGCCAGGCTCCTGAGTGTAAGCGCTGTCTCCATGGGCAAACCAGGACAGAGCAGCTTAGAATTCCAGAAATCCCAGCCCATCAGCAGAGTGGCTGCTGACAGCAACAGATGGTCAGGCTGCCTCAGGGCTGGCAAGGTGTGCCAAGGTGCTCCCTGCAGCAGCCGCTGTGTCCTTGTGTGCCTGCGCTGCTGTGGGTGAAGGCTGAGGCAGGAGGCAGAGCAGGGGAGCTCTGCTCTGCTCTGCTCTGCTCTGCTCTGCTCTGCTCTGCTCTGGGGGCAGATGAGCCCCTGCCCGTGGCCTCTTGGAAGGGACAGTGGGATCCTCTGCCTCTCTGGACTGGCTCAGCTGGGAAACCAAGCACCAGCTGGCTCCTAGCTACCTGCACAGGAACAAGTGGCTTTCAGCAGCTCTGTGACCATCACTGTGCTTCTTTGCAGAGGCACTTGTCCTGACTAAAGAGCTTGGGCATAGCACAAACTCTCTGTGCTCAGAGAAACAGCAAAAAGCAGAATTTTGTCTTCACTGCACAAAGTTTGCCAGTTGGGCCCCAACAGATACCCTGATGATGGTAAAATGAATCACTTACCACGCACATTTGTAAGAGCTTCTGCAGAGACCCCACTTGCTTCAGCAGAGCCAAGTGCTGTGTCACATGCCATCATGGCATTTTCCACCCATGCAGTGGCAGCAGATTCGGCTCATTTTTTTCAGCTGTCCACCTCCCACAGTCCCACATTCCCTGGCTGCAGCCGAGGTGACACAGCTTTTGAATTTGTGTCCCCACGTATTCTTGCAGCATTAAATGAGCAATATTTCATTACCTGGAGTGTCTTGACAACAGTCAACAGACCTGGTGTTTTCTGCTCTTTTGGAAAGCCTCTCTGGAGCCCTTCTCTCAGCAGCTGCTTTGCAGGGAGGGCTTGGGGGTGACTGTGGGTTGGCTACTTGTGAGCACGGGGGAGAAGGGGGATCCAGCACAGCCTCCTGCTGTCATTTGAAACACTGTTCTGTGGCAGCTACATGGCATGTCCATGCTCTAGGAGTCATTGCCAGGGAGAAAGATCTGTGACTCCTGGGAGCAGGGTAGTTAGGAAGAGCAGAAGCCGCTCGAGGTTATTAAAGATATTTCCTTTTAGAACTGAACCATCCCATTGCTGCCTGTCCCTCATGGGGAGCAGTTCTGAGGAGCTGAGCACAGTCTGGTGAGGGACCAGGATAAAGAGGTTGTCAGCCGTGCTGCCCAGTGCCAGGGCACTTGTGCCTGGCCTGGGGCATCCTAACCCTGCTCAGGGTTGCAGACACACAGAGAAGGAACATTTGGACAGGAGACACTTCTGAAGGGGGCTGTACAGTGCTGAAAAGTCTTGGTTATTTTAGCTCCTGTGTTGTGCTACCTTCAGACCAAACAGTGCAATTAATGACTGCCTCCATTTCAACTTTTCATCTCATGCAAGGAGGAGACAAACAGGCAAGGGATTAAGGAGGAGAGGCAGCATGCAGAGCATCCTGACAGCAGCAGCAACTGCGGTCAGCTCAGGCATTGCAGCTTTTGCTGCTGCTCTTAGGGGCTGGTGTTGCATGTTCTAGCACTTGGGAAACATGACCTGAGAATTAATGGTCCTAAATTTCGGCCAAGGAGCTTGTACTTATACTAGAAAAAGTGGTGAATTTAGGCACCAGAACAGGTTACTAGAGGAGGCGTGGGGAGAATTTGCTCAGAGTTTTTGGACTGTCGGGGAAAATGAATAATTCAATAAAGTTTTCGGTGCACTTGAATCTGTCTTGTTAGCAGGGTCTCTTCAGGGTCTTTAAACAGTTGTGGTGAACTTAATCAGTTGTGACTTGAATCCATCTCTTTATTTTATTTTGGTTTTTAATTTTTGCAGTTATGGGGAAATGTCAAACACTTGCTTAGCATAAAGCACCTTTCCAGGGGCTCCAAGAACCCAGTTCACCTGACAGAATAGAAGCAGGATTATGATATTAGTATGTTACGTTTTCTTTAAAACCTTCTCACTGAATTTCCCCACTGTTGCATGACTCTTTCTGTGGATTATCATGACACTTCTCCAAGCTGATAAGTGATGCAAAGAAAACCAAGATTTCAGGACACGTATTTCACTTCAACTGCCACATAGTGTGATAGACATTTTGCTTTGCAATTAGGCAGCATGCTTATGTACTCTAATCTGCAGCAATTTTTGCTCTAATAATAACCTATTAGTAGCCTGGAGCATGTTCTCTATACATTACTGCTTCACAAATTATTGAATTTCCCCTCACAAGTTCATATGAACTAAAAAAAATTATAGCTAAAAGGATGAGAAAGATTTCTTTCATAGAAAAGGTGAAATATAACCTCAAGATCACAAATAATGGCTGTTGAAAAATCCAGATGCTGAATATGAACGTGTTTCAGGCCTTTGTACTTTCCACTTCCATGTGCAGTGAAGCAAAGTGCACACACTCTGGTTTGGGTCGCTTGCCCAGTTCTAGCAGCAGTCAGGTAAATCACAGCCCCAGGTAGCATTGCTTGTCCTTCCAATTGCACTGCAAATCTTAGGGCCCTTTGAGCCCAGGAACTATTGAATACCTCGCCCTGGATTTTCTAAATGCTGTGCAGAAAAGAGGCAGTGACGATGATCCCTGTGCTGCTGATTGCACTGTCATTGTGGCTCATTAATCTCTGCCTCCTCTGAGCCTTCCCAATGAGCACTGTGCCACTGCTCTGCACCTGCCTCAGCCATACCTGCTTCGCTGCATTGCTGCATCGCTGCATCTGCAGGATCCAGGCTGGCTCTAAACCCTGCGAGGCTGGGGAAGCTGGGGGGATGCAGAGCTGCTGGCAGTCATGGCATGAACAGGATGCATGGATGTATGTGTCCAGCTGTGGACCTTTAGCTGCCTGGTCACTGTCCAAGGTGACAGCTTCCCATGGAGGGACTTCCCGTGATGAGCTGTTGTGTTTTTCAGCTGGGGCAATCACCACTGATTTTTGTGCTGTGAAAGAGACTCTGGGACTGACAGTGTGGGACTTGTGTGCTCAGGCTGGTGCGTGCTCTAGATCCACAGGAAATTCTCTTTTCCTTGAAGCTGAGTGGTTCCACCTGCTCTGCCTGAGCTGCTCTGGGCAGCAGCTTGGTCCTAGCAGCCCGTGGCCGCTGGGATTCTGGAGTGGTTATTCCACAGGCTGGGACACAGCCAAGGGCATCTTGTAGACCTGGCAGAGATTCCAGCAGCTGCTGGCATTGCTTGCAGTCAGTCTGTGGCCTGTTGTTGGGCAATCTGACCACAGAGGTTTTGGCAGTGACACTCCCAGGTTCCTCTGCAGAATGCATTCCCTGACCATGGAGGAGTAGAGGTTTCCCCTCCAGTCTCCATTTTGAGAAAGTCACAGAGGCAAGTTCGTGTGGTCGCCACTTCCTCCAGAAGCCTGGGAGAGGCCTTGGTGGCCATGCTGGCTCTCCCACAAGGCAGGCCTGGGCTGGGGAGTGCAGAAGGATGCTCCCAGGATGGATTTCCCAGGATGGTGTTGGCCGAGCTGGGTATTCCCATGTGGAACAGCTGGGGCAGGGCTGGGGAATGCATAGCCACAGCCCAGCAGAACTGACCGTGGGTGCAGAGTGAGCAAAGAAAGATTGTTTCTTGGAACAGATTCAACTGAAAATTTGAGCCAATGTCTGTTTTCAGTAGCTCTTTCTCTGTTTCACTATTGATTCTTTCTTTTCATTCTGAATGTTTTGCTTTTTTTTATAGTTTTTTCCCTGTTGTTAGATAAAGAACTCAATTTATTTTGAAGATTTGAAACACCAATTGTTCAGTTACTGTTACATCTAGCGCCAGATTTGTCCTTTCAACATTCCCACATAATTTTGTTTTTCCTGTGGAGAGATGGCCTGAGCGTTTGAGGCAGGTCCAAATGCAAAATCAATAAAAGCTCATTGCCGTACATGTCATGGTATTAGAGCTCAGCAAGTGAGACTCTGCTGGGCCAGGAGCTTGCCTCCAGCCCCTTATCAGACACTCACCATGCCCTGGGCTTTGCAGCCACAGCACAAAGGCACAAGTGATGTCCTGCTGATCCCAAGCAGCAATGAAGTTAACGTTGCTCTGCAATTTCCATGTTTTACCAGCAAGTCACAATACTAATCTTTCTCTTTTTCCTTCTGAAAATTAAACAAACCAGACTTTGGAAACCTTTTCTGTAAGGATTTTGCTCATTGACTATGAGACAGGATCTAAAAATCTAACAAGATTGTTCATTAATTATTATTATTAATGCACATGTCTGTTGCCTCTTTGAAGTTCCTCAGTACTGAGGGCTTGAGGCTTGTGTGTTTTTTTCCTCTCTTTAGCTTTCCAATTTCTTTTGGAAAAGTAATATAAAAGAGAGACTTCCTTGTGTTTGGATTGTTTTTTTCCATTCCTTAAGTCTGCAGGCTTTATTTTTGAGTCATTTTTGAGTCTGAGAGATGAATTTTGAAGGTTGTGAACTTTGCAGCTTACTAGGAAATCCTCTTCTGTAGCCAGCAGTCATGATTCATAATCTTTCCTACAGTTCTTTCTGGAAGGGGAAAATACGTACATTTGGTCGGGAAACTGGATCTGGGCAATGAGAATAGGAAGCTTAAAAAATTAAAACAGACAAAGGCACTGTAATATCAAGATGAAATAGTTTCTGTCTTTTACTTAATTCCTAATTCCTCAAATATTAGTGGAGTTTTACATATTCAAGGAGGCTTTTGCATTTGGAGTGTGAGTTTTGACATTTGGGACATTCTTCCCCAGAAATAGGCCAGCAACAGCAGCTTCAAACACACACTGTGTCCAAGGCATTCCCCATGAGCAGCACTTCAGACACCCTCTGCTCCAGCTCCAGATCTGCGGGGATATGGTGGGGCCTAGAAAATGGTGCACTAAGAATGAATGTCGATTACAGAACAGAAGTTGAATAAATAGGGTAGGGGGAGGTGGGTTTTTATGACACCATCTGCCTCTGTGATCTGGAGCTTCAGTGTAAAACCATGGCTTGAGCTCTGTGCTGTGGGTTAACAAAAGCCTTTAAATAGGGTAACTAATGGGTCAAACGTATCTTCACTTGTAAGGTTAAGACCCACAAGTCATCATTTGTAAGAAACTGGGGGGTGGATTGGTCACCGGAGAGGAAAGACATTAAATTAAATGTGCTGAAGCAGCCACATGGGACCCCTTAATAGTTTCTGAGTATTTTCTTAATGAAATGTAGCTTAATGCAATCCCAGCCTCCTAGCCTGACAACTCTGGCCTGCTGAAGGCTCTCACGTCACTGCTGCCTTTTAAATGATTCTGTGCATTCTCCACTCTCTGCTGCTCTCATCACTTACAGCCCCTGGTTTTTGACATAAACAAGGGAGGGTGGCAGTGGGAAGCTGGGTCTGTCAGGCCTTTCAGTTTTGCTTTTCCCCTTGTTGCTTTCTTACAGCAAAAAGTAAGATATATTTAAGTGGGGGTTGTACGGAGACCAGTGGTGCATTAAAACCAGGCAGCAAAAGTGGGGGGAAAAACATCGGTGGAATATGAAATATGAATGGGGATCTGAGCCTCTGGAGGTCACGCTTGAATAGACAGTGTTGTACGAGGAGGATCCATCGAGCCTCAGCTCTGGGTTCATCTGCTGGTCAGGACTCGGAGACAGCGCTGCTCTTTTGGGAGCAAAGAGGAGAATTGGGTCAAACACAAGCACCTGATTCATTTTAAGAGCCATTTTAGAAAAAAACGTGGATCTTAAGCATGTCTTTTCAGCAAGATCAGAGGCCACAAACCCTCCTAATAATTTTGATGAGTGCGTATTTAAACATGGCCAAAGCAATGCTGGCACTGACCATTCCTCATCAGCAGCATCTTCAGGGATGAAATGCCAGAATCTCTCCTCTCACAGCTCAGGCCTGGTTTCTGTTAGGAAAGGGCTTTAGTATGTATTTCTGTAACCTCCCCCAGAAGAGTTGGTCCCTCAACTCTTCTCACTTTCTGTGCAGGAACTGTCATTTTTCCTTCTTTCTCTTTGGTGGGGAAGGAGTGATCCTCCTCTTCTTCAGACCTAGAGATGAATTGGACTGGGGATTCCTGCACACAGCTCATCCCAGAACCTGCTCATCATTTGGGGAACACTTAGATGTTAATTTTAATGCTTCTGGGTCTCACAGACATTGCAAAATATTTTTCTGCAAGTTGGCTCTTTCTGTAGATGCCTTCAGCTGCTGTTAACTGCGTGCTCAGTGGATGTTCCTCCTGTTGCCTGGGCTAAATGCAGAAAGATCCAAATACTCAGATCTCCTCATCTTTTCTTCCTCACACCAGTGAAACACATCTGCTGCTGGAGTCTCTCTGATATTTCTGGTCTGCAAGGCAATGTATTATCACCATGCTTTGTTTCTCGGTGCTGAGGTGCAGATTTTAAATGGGTTGTCAAATGTCTGCAGCTTTGAGGTAGTAGATTTTCTGCCCTTCTCCATAGTCAGTCTTTTCTTTCACTGAATGATTATTGTTTTGTGAAAAAATGTGTTTAGTTCTGGCCAACAAGTTTTTAGGAATGAAAGACTTTTGCGGTCCTCTTAGAAGTATTTGGGAAGGAGACAGAATCTAATAGTGTTACTGAGGTAGGAGCTGGGCTCAGTAGGAATGCAAGGAAAGCTGGTTGGAATCGAGATGCAACAGGAAAAGCGAAGTGGAGGTGACAAACATAGTCTGAAGTATTTCTCATTATCACATAAGTATGTGTGGAAGAAGGTAAAAAAATCTGTTACCTCAAACTAAATGCAGCTGGAAGTGAATGTAACAGATGTGTCCCACTACATCAGTCTCTATAGTTCCCCTCATGCCATTGCTTTCCTGATTTACTTTGATTTCATGGAGCCTCCCCCTGTGCTGCTGCTTTAAGGCTTCTGTCTCCTCTCCCACCTGTGAGAGTCCTTGCAACAGCTGCAGAATGTGGATTTCCATATCCCACCGTGGGACTCAGCTGTGTCCTGGAGAGATCCATCTCTTGTGTTTTCCCTCGGGGGAAGCTGATCCTTTGATTGCACACGCTGTCCCACCCAGGGCTGCCTCTAGCTAGGGACATTAGTAATAAATATTTGTCTCTAGAGGGGCCTTTCAAGCTGGGACCCCTCTGTTTGGTCCTGGTTTGGTAATGGAAAGGTGAAAGGCCAGGGAATTCATCCACTTAGGGATTATCTTAGGAAAGATAATATATCGGGTAATTAAATAAGTGCCCCCACAAGGTTTTCAGGGGAAACAAGCAGTGCTCAAAGCAGATGTTCAATAAAAATTATATGCAGGTGTGCTGCACTCATACGATACCTGCTTAGGGCAGGTGAAAGTCCTTGAGGTTATGGTGAGGGAGTAATTCTGTAATTCTTTTTCCTTTTTTCTTTCCAAGGGTTGGTGGAAGTCACAGGCCCAGTGCAGTCATAACTGGGTACTTGTGCAAACCCCATCTTAAACCCCTGAGCTTGTTTTAAAGCTAATCCATTTGTACTTAATTTACAAACAGCTGGTTGATTTAAAGGGATTTTCGTACTGGAGTAAACAAGAAGAACATTTACACAGGGAGTAAACTATCATGCTGTAAATTCTCTTCGCAATTGTTGTAGCTATTTGTTTGTATTAGATCTTAAGTTCCTCAGTGCAAAGCTAATCCTTCTTGATCCTATAGTGAAGTCATGATCCTGTGTTTGATGTCACCATCTGTTGCCATAGAAGCAACTGTGATGTTGCAAATTAAACTTTATGACTTCATGGCAAGATAAAAGGTCAGCTGCTTGCAAAAGTGGTTAGGAATATTTCCATGAAGTGTATGGAAAATATGCCAGTTTAGATTTTGTTTAAATACAGTTCTTGTGAAGTTTATGAACAGGGAGAGATTGGAATTATATACTGTACGAAAGCAGGAGAAAAAGAATCCAAGGCTTGTATCAGATTTGAGCTTTAAAAAAAAAAACTCTGGCAAGTAATTCATCCTTGGCAGGAGCCCTGCTGTTAAAAGGTTAGGATGGTTACAAACAGGATCGAAATAGAAACAGTTTAAACTCAAAGCACTGTACAGATATCTCCTGTCTATAGAGAAAAGCTCTCATGATCTCACCTGGCTGTGTGAAACTTTGAAATTGGCAGTTGAAGTCATTGTCACATAAATATCCAGTCAAGGGTTATAAAAGCTTGAACGAGAATATGATGCTATTTTTTTTAAGTTGCTTAGGAAGTTAAGCCTTGATCATTTTTAGATTTCTGACCCAATTTGAGAAAAATCTTCCTTTTCCTAAATTAGAAGAATGTTTTTTGCCTAAATGGGAAAAGAGGGGGAAAAGATGTGAGTGGGTTCAATGGTGCAGGACAGCAACAGTGCAGGCAAAGGGCTATGTGCTCCTCACAGCCCTTGCTCAGCTCTTCTGCCAGCAAGAAGAGGCTTCAGAGAATGCGAGGCTAAATGCAAAAGTTTCTGTTTTCCTTTTTATCTACAGAAGAGAGAAGGATAGTATAATTTTTTTCCGCTTTCTGCTAAGAGGGAAGAGAGTTGCCAAGTCTTAAATTAGGAACTTCTTTATTTTTAATTGGACTTTCCTCTTTCCTGCCATCAGTCATTTTCTTTAAATTTCCTAGCAATTTCCCTCTTAAAAATAGACAGCCAGGTTCAGTATCTTTTAATTCTTTATGTTTGAGTGATGAAGACTAAATCATGTTACTGGTGCAACCCAGAGTAATATATTGCTGTCAAAAGCAGCTTGATGCAAAGCAGTCTCAGGGGGAAGGTGCCAATGGCCCGGTGAAGTTCGACGAGTGCTCTGTACCCACAGGCATCTGCCAGAGAAGCACAGTCTGGATCCTGCCTGTCTGCCCAAACAGATCCCCTGTGCCTGGCAAACCCTGCACATGCTTCTCTTCACCTGCTTGCTGTGTCTGTGTTTGAGGATGGTGGCTCCCAACAGATGCTTTCCAGACATTGTTGGAATTAAAGAGTCAGTTTGCTTACAGTGAGGGTGCAGGATGTAGTGTGTGGGGTTTGGTTTGTTTGCCTTTCTGTTGAAGAGCGATCATCTTGGGGAAGAACCAGGTTGTATTGTCTGTCCTGTTCGACTGCTGCAGCGTTGGTCCTGCTGATGTATTTGTGGTTACATTATTTAATCACTGAGTTCACTACTCTGATAATCACACAGCTCTGATAGGATTACTTGAATCATTTCTTCAAGGGAAGGTACTAATTGTGGTTTCTCCTGCTGTGTCTCTCCCCATCTCTGAATATCTCCAAGGGACATGAAAGTAAAAAGTAACATCCCGAGACCCCCAGAAGAATTAGGTTCACTTTAAACATGACACATGCTCTATATCCCTGGGGCAGGCACTTCATTTTGTAGCGTTTCAGACTTTTATGACATGATGATTGATTCTGTAGAGGTGAGGTTGCTTAAGTCATTAGTTAAAAAGCCTGATAAAGCTGCACGAAGATATTAAGTTGTTATCAATCATCAGTGTCTCTTTGTTCTCCCCCAACCTTTACCCCACGTTTCAAAGCGAAGGAGCGAGACAGGCAGGAGGCTGCCTCCCTTTCAGCCTGGCAGGCTTTTATTAGATCCTGCCTCTCGTGTCAGGTCCGGTGCTGAAGGCCAGGTTTGCCCCAGATGATTAATGGGGAGCAGCACACTCCAGCTGACAGCTCCTGCTCTGCAGCTGGCAGCCTGAGCCCTCCACCCTGCTGGGGCCCAGCCCCTGCCTTGTCCCCCTGCCTGCCCTGCAGCTTCAGCCAGCCCCTGCCCTGTCCCCCTGCCTGTCCTGCAGCTCCAGCCAGCCCCTGCCTTGTCCCCCTGCCTGCCCTGCAGCTTCACCCAGGTCTTGCCCTGTCCCCCCGCCTGCCCTGTCCCCCTGCCTGCCCTACAGCCCCACCGAGGTCCTGCCCCTGTCCCCCTGCCTGCCCTGCACTCTCACCCAGATCCTGCCCTGTTCCCTGCCTGCTCTGCAGCGCCGCTGCTCCCTCCCATGCAGGTGTGTGACAGGCTGCAGTTGGAAATTGGAAGGGTTTCCGAGTATTGGTTTCCTTTTCTCCCTCTTTGTGTTCCCGTGTCTCTGGTGGGGTTTAACTGGTTCTTGGAAATCTCTTCAGGGTATATGAGTGGCAGCTCAAGCCCTGTTGGGAATTCAGAGCTGCCCAATGCACACACAGTTGATTCTTGCCCTTGACTCTATGGGCTTCTCACAATTTTTTAAAAATTATGTATCTTCTCTGAATCACAGAGGTATTTTTCCCAATTTCTAGTACTTTATTTCCTTTGTCATTTCTACCGTTAGTGTCCCAGGGGTTGGCTTTTTCATTCTGTATTCCCTTTTTATCATTGCCATTTGCAGACTAGGGGAAATCCTTTCATTACAAGCTTCATGTTGGACTGTGGTTGGGAGCATTGTTCAGGTTATCATCATAAGAACAGAAGTATGTTTTGTGGATAGGATTTTCCAGCCCGAATAAGCTTGTATATGGTATGGCTAATGAAGGGATAGTACAAGGTACAGGTGGATAACAGCTTGTGGAAAATTATCATCAGGTCACAGAGTTGACAACAGTAAAACTGTGCTTGATGTTTCCTACATGTATTAAGATTCCTGGGCTTCAGCCAGCCAAAGCTGCTAAGTGCTTCAGACAGCTTACTCTGGCAATGCTATTGTAGTGGGCTTAATTTAGAGTGTGGGGGAATACAGATATATTTTTTTCTCTAGGTTTATGTTGTGACTTTACTTTTCATAATGTAAGAGCATTCTGAAAGTAAGGTCCTTTCTGTATACAAATGCAACAGAACAGATATATAAGCATGTTGCATGTTGAAGGACTTGTCAATACTTTCAGTTTTTCTTCTAGAGGCCTTTTCCTACATCAGCTCCATTGAATGGGGTCTTCAGAGGTACACAGATACTGTACTAAAACCCAATTTAAATGTGTTTTGACTAAGTTCTGTTTGGTTTGTTGGGGTTTTTTTAATTGTTTTAAAGAATGATGTGTCATGTCAGACCGCAAGAGTCCACCCAGCCCCCATAACCAACAGCAACTAGACTGAAATTCTGCAAAATAGCACCAGGATAGGACAAGACATAATTATCATAATGTTGTTCCATCCTCAAGGACTTCCCTGAGTCAGAGGTGACATCTTCAGCTATTACTTCCATTCATTTTTCCCATCTCTTTCTGAACCTTTGTTCCTCTCAGCATTTACAAGATTCTGTAAAGATGAGTTTCACAGTCTTAACTAAATCCTGTGTGAAGAACCATTTCCTAAGCCGCTTGCAAACTAGCCGCCTGCAAGTTCCATTTGCTGCCCCATTCCTGTCCCAGAAGGTACAGTGGACACCTGATCTCCAGGAGTCTGCCCTGTGTCACACCATTCCATTGCTCTTGTCCATGTGCCTACTTAGTCATCTCCATTTCAGGCTGGAAGTATTTTCTAGTTCAGGTGCATCCTTTTTCAGATGGTAGGAAAACACAATCTTGTTCTGCCTATACATCCATCATACTTACTGTCTCATGTTTGCTTTTCTGTTCCTAATTCTTGTTACTCTCGTTGCTTTTAGACAGTTAGGGAGCACTGAGCTGGTGCTTTTATTCAGCAGTCTTGTTAACTCCCAAAGCTGGATTCTGAAATGACCAATTTATAGCCCATCACTGCATATGTTCGGTTAGAATTACATTCGAGGTGCCTGATTTAATATTTTTCTGCCTAGGTTTCATCTGTGCTTTTATTCCTCACAGGTGGAGCAAGATCTTTCTTCAACTCTTTGAAATACTCTGTCTTTCCTGTCTGGATGTGCTGGTACCTTTGAACAGGCTGTCCCTACTCATCTATTTTAACATCAGCTGGGAATGTGTTGCCTGGGAGAGACCCCAGCACAGATCTGTGTGCAGTTTCCTGTGTGTCTTTGTGCTCCTAGGAAAAGCAACCATTTGGTATCTGTGTGTAAAGCTGTTATCCTTCCTCTTCTCCACCCACTGAAACCTCTTTTTTGAGACAGGTTTTCTTCTGGATCTGCACTTTTTGCTTAGTAAACAGAGGTGTCCAACAGCACTGGTGAGACTCTGGGAATTCATTGAATGGTTTGGGTTGGAAGGGACCTTAAAGCCCATCCCATTCCACCTCCTGCCACAGTCAGGGACACCTTCCACTATCCCGGGTTGTTCCTAGCCCCATCCAATCTGGCCTTGGGCATTTCCAGGGATCCAGGGGCAGCCACAGATTCTCTGGGCACCTGTGCCAGGGCCTCACCACCCTCACAGTGGGGAATTTCTTCCCAATATCTCATTTAAATCTACCTCTTTTCAGCTTCAGAAAGAGTTATAAGATTTGTTTTCCAGTCATGGAGGCAGGGAAAGGATTAACTTTGTTGCTCAAATGCTGTTTTCAAATAGGGAAGTTTTTAGTTTATCAAGCATGAAAGCAGGTTTGAAGAAGAGGTGAAAAATATCTGTTTCTCCTACTGATGCTTTACAGGTTGCCTGTACTTTATCTGCTGTTTGTACATCACATAAATCCATTTGCCACATAAGCAGATTGGAGAATGCCAACTTGTATCAAAATACCCTACAAAATTTAATTTAAACTCCCTAAGATGGATAATGTTCACTAAAGGTGCAGCAGAAAAGCAAATACTTAGTGCTAAAAGTGTCAAGATTTTCTCAAGCTTCTCAAGGAGTTTATGATCCTTTTGATTTCACCTGCAGTACCCACACGCACGCTGGCTGCTTGTGCAGAGCTGTTGAGAAATAAAGCTGATCAGTAGCTTATGGCTAAAAAGTAATGCCAGTGTTCACTGTGGACAGGACTGTTTTCCAAGCCGTTTTACTTCTGATTTCAGCAAACATGACATGGATTCACAGAGTAGCTTGGATAAACAGTTATTTTAAAATAGCCTGTTTGAATTAGTTTCTCTTTGGAGTTGGGAGTGAGTGAGTGAGTGTCTTACAAGTCAGGTGGTGGTGGTGCTCTGCTCTGATTGCATGATTTAAATTTCTGAAGGGACGAAATGATCAACTGAGAATGATGACCATCAAGGTAATAATGGGGATTCTTGTTCTTACACAAACACTCTTTCAGCTCTGGAGAAAGGAGCCATTTCCCTAACATTTGTGGAAACAAAAAAATGGTTCAGTTGAACGTTCATGAATAATAATAAGGCATTAATATTGTCTGTAACAGCTGTTGGGTGAGAACTGACATGTAAAGCAGTGTTTTGAAGAGTTCACTTCTTTGTTCAAGAGCATGAAGTTTTTGAAAAAATAAAACCATTGAAATTATAAAGCTGTGGTGTCCAGCAGCAAAGACAAAAACTCGGGGAGTGTTGGGGGGTTTTGATATTTCCTTCATTTCTGCGCTGTCTGCAGTAAGGAACGTGTGTGTAAGGAACTATACAAATCTCTGAACCATCATAGTCATGACCGGATTTTGGTTTAGTATCTCATGAGCACCGGTTCAAAGGAGTGAGTAGCACAAGGGCTAACAAACGGGGCTTAGAAGTGCCAGTTTCATTTAAGAGCACCTTGTACATAGAAAGCTGTGGTGAGTAATCCGATGGCATGTGCATTTCAATCTCCATCTACTCCCTTCTAATAGTGTTTCCTGCATAGCCCAAAAGGGAGCCCAGAGGATGCTCGACAGCCTTTGTCAGAGAAGGCAGGAGAACATGCAGCTGCATTGCTCCGTCCAGGCTCCATCCATTCCTGGAGCACAAAGCAAACCTGCTTTTCGATGCCTGTTGAGTGCATTGGGAAGTTGAGGCAAGCTGAGAACGTGCAGTTGGCTTATTTTCTGTCGGACAAGGCAAAAGGGTTTACCTCTTACAGCCACAGCTTATTTTCAGAGTAAGGCTGGAGTAATGTGTGTAGGGGGGACTTCTTTTGCCAGAAGATTTACTCAGAAGATTGGTACAAAGCAAATAATTTGGGACTACAAAGGGAGGCTGATTTCTCCCCGCCACCCCACCATTCATGGCATGGTGCAGTTCAAGCTTGTTACCTCCCCATGTAATCTGCTCATTTTCCCTTGTCAGAGGCGCTCGCAGCACTGTATTTACAGCGAGAGGATTAGGCTGGCAGCTCTCCAGTAATGCTGGAACTGCCTCCATGAGCCCTGATTCGGCTGAGGTTGTCAGCACTGATTGATTTTCATGGTTGACAGCCTTTGAAATGCTTTCAGATTGTGATTTCTCACTGGGCCTGATGTGGGGGAGGTATTTTTATTATCATTATTAGTAGTAGAAATGGTATTATCTGGATATTTATGCAAGTACAGATTAAGGGCACAGACTGGCATGAGCAGTTGGTGTCAAGCTTCATGTTGGCAAGGAATAATCTCATCAGGACTTGCATTGCAAAATGGAGCTAGTTCCTGGTCTTTCCAAGGTAAATGAAAATTCACCATAAATTTTCATAATTTTAGTATTTTTGCCATTGTGACTTAATAATAAGCACTCTGGAATTTGGGTTCTCCGGGGCAACCCACTGAGTTCTGTAACTGTTAAAATTGTATGTCTTTAGTTTGATGTGTCACCGGCAACTGCGAGAAAAACAAAAACTCTCCAACATCTTTTCAGTGTCAGAGAATCAAGGCATTGCTTTATTCTGGCCAGGATGTTGTTCTGGCAAGGATGTGCAATAGAAATCATTTCATCCACACATTGCCTAGGCTGTGCAGTGAAAATCCATCCATCCATCCATCCATCCATCCATCCCACATGGTTCTTTACTAGATTTTTCACATATTTATACAGACAAATCCCAAAGAAATTCTCATTCATTGGTCTTAAATTCCACAATTCTTAGTATTTGATCTCCTGTTGACTATTGATCCCTTGGACTTAGATGCTAATTTAGTCCTCATTCTTCAGTTCCCTTATCGGTCTTTTCTCAGACCAGGCACATCGGTGATGATGTTTGGGGCTGATGTTCATTAATGTTTCTTAATGGTCGCTTATCTCCTGCGTTTCTTCTTGCTGCTCCCAATCTGTTGATGTTAAACTCATCGGTCCTTGCCTGGTGAAACAGAGTCTTTTGAAAAAAACTTCAATTCCCTTCCCCCTGGGCAAAGACAAACAAACCCCTGCCTAAAGTTAGTTAAAAAATTTTAGGAGTTGTATCATTTCCAATAGATGGAACAAAATTCCATTGGTTTCAAAGGTGAGTGTTTTGGTGAGGTGTTTGTTACTGTGGGGTCACTTTGGATGTCACTTCATGTGACACGTCTGTCCACCTCCTTTTTCAGTTACTTGCTGATACACTGCAATGATTCAGCATTGTGTGCTGAATCCTCTAAACCTGCACCTCGACCCTGCTTTTTCCCCTGCTATGAAAAATAAAATTCATTGAAGGCAGCACAGAAATATCATTGAGGTTTATTTCTAACATATGAAACATCTGGCAGTTTTTGTGCTATGAAGACAACAGACCCTAATGCTTTGAAATTAGCTTTGTTACTGTTAAGGATAGCAAAAAAATTAAAACACACACACAAATGAAAACCAAGCAAAAGGATGTCTGTTAATAGCATTGCTCTGAAAAACAGACTCATCTCCGTGGGAAATGCATTACTCATGAAAATAGGAAATCACAGTGGCTAATGAGAGGAAGTTTAAGAGTTGGATCTGTCTGCTCATCTTTGTTTGGAGGGATACCCCTATCGCTTAGAGAAAAAGGTCTTTTTAAGTTCAGGCCAGAAATATGCTACTGTTCATGCAATTTTTTTTCCTACAGTAAAAATATTAAGGAAAAATAATTCCATGTGAACATTGAAGCTTAGGGCTATAGTCTTGAGGATTTACATGTAATGTGTGCCCTGTATCACCCCCTGAGGCACGCTAGTGGTAAACCCATGACCTTACTTCAGTAGATGTTCCCCGAAGAGCCTGTGGAGCAAAAATCCCTTCTGTAAGTCACTGTGTAAATATGTCCCAAAGGCCAGCAGCCCCTTCCTCCAAGCTTTTATTGGTCTCTGGGTACTGAACTTGGCAGCAAATCCTACCCATGGCTCTCAGAAGTGATGAAAAATCCTTAACAGGGCAAGGCAGGCAGAGTCCTTGGCAGCTGCTGACTCCTTTTAAAATAAGGAGATGAGCTGTGACCTGGAATTTCTTCCTTTTCTCCATGCTGTCAGGAAGCATATTTACTGATAATTTGGCTTTACTGATAATTTGGCTACATTTATTCAGTCAGTATTTCTGTTGATATCACAGTGCATTTACGGGAGATTTCTTATGTATAGAGGATCACATTTTGGCTGCAAGTGGTTTCTTAATTTATATACCTACTAACTTGGTGCTAATAAATATCGAGTAAAAGATTCCATCTTCCTGCAGGTTTTGCATGGCAACCCAGTGGTAGAGCAAGGTGCTGTCGTTATCAGTGCTTGCCTGTCAGGGAGCAGTAATAGCTACTATCTCAAACCATGTATTTCTTTAAAAAAGAGAAGTGCTTGTCTATGGTGTGACATATGGTTAGAATCTGGCCAGTTATTCCAAATATCTGTGATAACCTTTAGGCAGTTTAAACACAGAGATTCTCATCTCACACCGATTCTGGATTGCTCTCCTCATTTAAGGAGGAGAAGCAGAGCTGAGCATTATAACCCTGCTGGGAACACGGAGGAGATGGGCAGATTGTTAGAGTGAAAACACACACTTTTCTTTGGGAGCCACAGAGGATTGCTTGCAGGTGGTTGGATTGTCCTTCTTCAAAGGATACATGAAGGGACTCTCATCACTTGTTCTTTATTGGATTTCACCAGCTCCCTGTGGGGCAGCTCTGCTGCGGGCCTTAGTCAAGGTATCCTTTGTACTTGAGCAGTCAGTCCCAGCTCAGTCAAATGAGGTAGGCCAGGTTCTGCTCTTGCATGATGAGAAAATTCCCTGTACCACATACAAAATTTGGTAAAATGTTGTTTTGACAAATTATGGTCATGTCTGTGAAGGTGTCACTGACCTGTGATTGTATGGGAATCACTTCATTTCATGACAAAGTTCAGAGAAGATGCCTGTCACTTCTCTGAACTGGGTTTTTCTTCTTTGTAAAAGTAGTATTGCTTAATTAGTGAGATCCCTCGTCTGTCCTGATATACTGAGACAGGAAATAAATTATTATTCTTTGTGACTTTTATTAATTGAAATAAATACTTCCTTAAAAAAAATCTTTTTAGTACATAATTTTTGTAATAACTCCACACACAAAACTGACCCGTTTTACCCTGCCTCTACAATAGAGAACAGAGACAGTTTGGCTGTGGTAAACTTCTTAATCTCAGTTGTTGCTGTGACATTTCACATACTTTTCCCTGAACTGTATGATTGTAGATGAAAAGGCAAAGCCTGCTCTGCTTCGTTGCTATAGAATTACAGAATCATTAGGCTGGAAAAGATTGCTAAAATCATTGAGTCCTGCCATTCACCCAGCACTGCCAAAGCCAGTGCTAACCCATGTCCCCAAGCGCCACATCCACACAGCTTTTAAATCCCTCCAGGGGTGGGGACTGCACCACTGCCCTGGGCAGCTGTGCCAGTGCTGGGACACCCTTTTTGGGGGAGAAGTTTATACTGTATTGTTGACAGCATTTGTTTATATATGTTGCAGGTCTTCACTAAAATCAATTTTGTCTTTCTCATTGGGCTTTTCTAGATGTTTTTGGTTTGCAGATGATAAGATGTCATCAGTAATCATCTCGAGGACTGACTTAGCCAGTATAGCACTTTCAGTTTTCATTGCTATCAATTTTAGTCGCGTTCACACTGAGCACAGGGCTGCCCATCACATTGTCCAGATCTTGTTTCTGGAAGGCTAATCCATCACAGCATAAGTCAGGAGTCACAGGTCCTTGTGGGCATTTCAGTGCCCGTCTGCTCATAATGTGTTTTCGAGACGTCAGCTCTTGGGGAGTTTTGTTTAGCCAGCTCTTTTCCTGAAGCTCCCTGTTTAATTTTGCAGTTGGGAGGCTTTCTGTGTTGAAGGTAAAGCTATGCTGCTGTATTCTCCCTCCCTTCCAGACTCTCAAATGCCAAGCAGAGTGCTAGTGAACCCCATGGGAGTTGTGTTGCTTACCTGGGAGAATACAGGGCTTGAGCCCAGTATCGTTTCTGTGCTGTGGAAAGATCATTTGAGGGTTTTTTCTCTTCTGTTCATGCTTTTCATTGCTTACTTGATGACAGGATCTTCTCATTTGCAGTTGTGTGTTATTTTAATGGCCTCACAGCAGGGACTTCATGAACCTTTTGTTGAAAATGTAGATAAATTGTCTCCTCTTGTGTTTATTTATCTGCCATACAGCTAACACTGTTTAGAGTAAAATACTGTGGGTTTAAGCCCAAAGAACATGTATGACTTGCAGCTGTAAAATAGAAGCAGATGATAATATACACATTTATATTTGCTTAGTATCTAAGACCTGTCATGCAGTTTGCTAAGATTATCACAGACATACTCTGTACGCACCAGTTTCAAGTATCATAGGAACAGGAAGCAGGGAACCAAAGAGAGAATTTTGTCTTTGGACTTCAACTCCATCAAGAATATAGAAGTGTCAAGGTCAGCTGGACCAACATGAAAAAAAGTGCTTGAAATCCAAGGCTTAAAATGAAAACCAAATGAAATTCAGCCTGTCTGCTTTGTCCTCATGTGGGTGGCTAATAAAGCATATGTATGTGCATTTCTGATTCCTCCAAAGAACAGTTTTGGCAGCAGTTATGCCCGTCGAGAACCATTTGTGTTTCCCTGCTCGCTCAAGGGATATACTTAAAGGGGAATGGTGAGAAATGAGCTCCTGTAGTCATCTCCTGTGCCAGACCAGTTGGTATTTCAGGGGCAACGCCACATTTTCTGCAGGAGAGCTTTCCTCCCACTCGTGTATCAGTCCCAGCCAGGGAACACATCCTAAGCTGCGAGCACAGGGGTGGGGAGTGGGGTTTGAATATACCTGGAACGAGATCTGCTGTCTGCTTGCCTTCTGCAGGTCTTTATTTTGGGATATATTTTATTAACTTAATTAGCTCTACCTTCTGCAAAGAATCCTCTCTGATAAACTAGTCCCACTTCACAGGTTGCCACAGAGCTCAAATGTTTCTTTGTGTAAGGAGCATCTATACTGTGGTGGACTCAAATTCAGCTGTTGTATTCAACAATCAAAAGACTATTTCACCTGCATGGTGAGCCATGCTGTAGAAGAGTTTCTTTGTGCAGGTTGCTGGATCTCCACAGGTTTTGGCTTCAGTTAGTCACCCAAAGGATGTATTTCTTGGTTTGACTTGGCTTGAGGAACCTGGAAGACAGGACTGCTCTGTTTTTGAGGGAAGGAGCACGTAGAGCTGAATGTGGTGCATGTACTTTCAGCACTTTGGTCCTAAATGAGCAGAACAACCACAAACAGTCAACAGCCAGAGTTTACGTAGAGTTACTCCTGCCAGAGGAATGCTATTGTTTTACTTGCTAATTTAAAAATTAGTGGCTGAGAGGAATGCAGTTTCAACGCAAACATGAGATACACAAGGAGGAGAGTGATTTATAGAGCTAGAACAGGAAATGAAGTAAGATGTAAGTTTGAGAGAAAAGGAGAAGAAAGGAAGTGAAACAGCCTGAGAATGGAATTGATTCATTTCTTAATAGTTCTCTCTGGATGCATAAAGCTCAGCTGATACAAATAATACTTACTGTACTGTACGGACAGATTTGTAATGGGAGAGACCCGATATAAACTCATTTAGCCTGTTGAAGATGTAACCTTGTTTTACACAGGTTTGGGAGTATTTTTCCTAAAATCATTTTGCTGGCTAACTGTTAAACTGTGAAAGCTCAGCTACTGATCCAAAACTGGGAGCTGCTTTCATTTTGGTTGCTCACAGCCTGTTTGATCTGTCCTGCCAAAACAAGCACCCACTTAACTTGATGGGGTGACAATTTTCACACATTTCATTCTGCATTAATCTGTCTGTCCAGTTGTGGAAGGACACGACAGACTGGGCATGGTTACCCAGAGTAGTAAGCACATTTTTAATCCAGGGTGATGCTCCAGTCATGGCCAGAGCATGTATCACCCCTGGTTGAATCTTAGAAGGAATTGCTACAAAGCTTAACAGAAGGAACAAAACCAGCAGCTGCCTGGCCTAGCTTTGAACTTGAAAGCCCAAAGCTTCCATTTCCAAGAGCCTTCAGCCAGGTGCAGAGCTAACCTGCCCCGGGGTGCTCTCTGCTCCAACATGAAAATGCGGCTGCAAGGGCTATACTGAGAAGGGCGTCCCTAGTTCTTTCATGCCAGGGCGTGCCCTTGGAGAGGTGCATTTGCATTACTGGGTAGTCAAGATGGATGTTGTATTTTGAAAGTCTGGGAGAAACTTTCTAATATGCCCTTTTCTTTTGAAAAAGCAGATCTTCGGTTTCTAAGTAAATAGATATGCTAAAGCACACTGCTTCACTGCTGTGCTGCTTCGTTGGGGTTTTCAGCTTCATGTTTTCCAGAAATAGAAACTTTTCAAAATCATGAGCTTTGTTATATTAGCTTTTGTTACTTATTTTTCTCAGAATAACTAACGTCAGCTATAACAGTAAGTTAATAATCAAATGCATGTTTGAGTTCTGTATTAAAACCATGACTGTATAAAACACGAGATAAATGAACTTCACATAAATTGACATACTTGTCTTAGGGCAAATGTCCATTTTATATGTGAGGGAGAGGACAAAGATGATCAGAAGCAAAGTATATTAAAGCCACACTTAGATTTAGTTAGAAAAACAAAATTTCACTTTTGGAACAGTACAAGAGGTTTTGGCTACTGTCTTGTTTTGAAGACCTAGTCCAGAGGGGTTCTGTTTTGGTTTGGTTTTTTTAATCACCCATTTCCTATATTCCAAGCAGTTAAATGTTACCTCTTTTCTGAGAATTAAATGAACTTGTGTTTGCAAGGAGGTCAGAGCACGAACTCCATTACTGTTCTTTGGCCAGGGCACAATAAATAGCCACTCAACTTCTAATCTAATGTTACAGTGAATTTTTTTTTACAACTGAGAAGCAGACAGATGACGTGTTAGATTAGTCTGCATTCACTCAAATGCCTTTTTTTAGGCACCTGGAAGACAATATATTGAAATAGCAGCGGTGATGAAAGTCTAGGGGTATAAGAGTTTCACAGACAGATGATACCTTTTGTTGCCCTGACTGATCTGCATGGGAAAGCAGAACAAGCTTTTGATGACAGTTTTTTAATCAGCTGAAATATCAAAGCACATTCTCTTATCTGTACATTCTGGAGATCATATTTTCTAAGATTTTCATGATGATTCAGTAGCTCTTTAAATACTCGTGTTTAAATGTGTTTAAATCAGCCAGTGGGAATGAAGAATTACCTTTTCTGCTACAGAAATGTGAGTGTAAAGACCAGACTCACCGAGTCTGCTTGGGAGATGTCTGAAAGGTTTCTTTGGTGTGTGTTTTTTGAGTGTTTCCAGAGGAACTAGTTGAAATTCAGCCACTCTTCATATGCTGGGCACTGCAGTGAGGTGCTCATTTTAAGGTGATGAATGGACTCAATGAGAGCAATGTAATTCTGGGATCATGAACAGGGGAAAGAAATTGCTCACTCCAGGAAGAGCTCTCCTGCCTGCTCTCGGATGTTTGGCCTTTCTTTTAATGGCAAGCTGTAGGAGACAGCTGCCAAATGCATTTCCCTGGTGTGGCAAGAGGATGTATGGTGTATTCCCATCTCAGAAATTCACTCGGGCTGTATTTTTGTATTATTATGAGAGCTCCCTGCTGCTAGATCTATAGCAAAGAACAGGCAGGACTGTTTAGCATTTGATAAAAGGATGGCACAATTAGCAGCAATTTGTAATGTGTCTTTTCGTATTTGCAAATTTAGTTACTCCTAGGAACAAACACTGAATGTTTAAGATCTCTGAAGTATATATATGTGTGTGTATATATATATAAACATATAATATTTAAGCAGTCCTATATTTCACCGCATACATTCATTTTTCTTTTAGTTCCTATGTTTGAAGGGCGTATAAACACTGGATCCCATAAAGTGCTGTTTAAGCTAAGAAATTGAGTTGACTTATTGTCACTGAAATGAGAACTGCAATAGGAAGTTGGTTATTAGCTCAGAGCAGGGCAGTCTGACTCTGCTTAAATCCCAGAGCTCCTTGTCCTGCACACCAATGTTTTAAAGGAACAACAGCCACTTGGAACAGGTCTGTCTCAAATCTCTTGTACACCTTCTGTTTGTTAGTGTTTATGGATTTGTACCTGTTTTCCCATCTTAAAACCTGTTTCCCTGGTGTGTAAACATCTGTACAAACAGCAAAATGGATAAGCTATAAAAACCAGAAACTGCTCAATGCACAATACCCAGAATTAGCAGGTGTGTAATGAGCCAATTTCTGTGTAAGCTCCTTTTAGAGTCTCCAACTGGTGCTGCCATGGGACTTTGCTTGTTCTCAGCTAGGTCTCTGCATTTTTACTTTATTGAGTGAGTAGCAGAAGAATATATGAGATTTGCCCTGATCTTTCATTTACAATAATCCAAGGGAGTTGCAGCGACTCTTTTAATAAATAAAAAGACCGTAATTCTATCCATATTAACATGTGCTTTCATCTGCATGCTTTTTCACCAAACGGTTGCGTTGTTGTGGTACCCCTTTGTCCTTTCTCATCAATGTTATTTTATATCCTTCCCCTCTGAAAAATGTCGGATGTGTGTCCATCCCTGCTTGCTTGCCTGTAGCAGAGATGGAATGGTAGGAGAAAGGCTGCTTGCCCTGAAATCAGCCACTATGAAAAACAGGCTGGCGAGAACTGCTGAGCTATTCCCAGTCTGTGCTAACAGTGGTGGTCAAGGTAAGGTCCACGTCAAACAAAACTAGAAATGCTCTGGTGAATGCTTTCTTTTCATCTCAGTCACACAAAAGTCACTTTGGCCTGGTGAAGTGGATTTTTGTCAAAGGATCTCTCTTGAGACCTTTCTCTCATGGTTCTGGCAGATGAGGCCTTGGAGGGGACTTTATTTAAAGCTTTTGGCTTTGAGTCTGGGCAGTAAGTAACAGGAGGTGTTCAAGCACCTGAGCACATCAGACAGCTCTGAAACAGGGGCTGTTGGGGGATGTCTGAGAAATATCAGTAAAAATATCAGTAAATCTCATCTAGACAGAGTTGCATTTCCTAAATCAAACTACCACATGCAAAATGGGCTGCATCAGATAAAAATTCTTGAGTTAGGATGCGTAAGCCAGACTTACCATAAGCTGGTGTAGTGGGATTTCCTGGACAGAATCCATCTTCTCCAGCCTGGTGTCACAGTAGTTCCTCTTCCTCCTCAGTTCTCTTAAATCTTGTACATGGCAGCTTTTCCTGTGTCCTTCAGTGTAGGCTCTTTCAGTTAAATTGCCTCATTTGATTCCTGGTGTGCTGGTCAGGAAGCTTATTGAAAAATATCGCTTGTTTCTTAGTCTTCCAGCACGGAAAAGGAGTTTCATAAAGCTTGGAAGAATGAGGCATGTAAAGGGATCATTAAAACCAGGCAAATCAAACATTCTCTGTATTTGCTATCAGTATTAATAATGCTTAAAGACTTTTCCGATATTGTCACAGCATGCAGAACTTATATAATTGTGTTTCTGTCATACAAGGGGTAGGAGAATAGTTGGAGTAGTTGGGTGTGGGTGAGAGAACCAAAAGCAAATCTTTGCAGTCACCTTCATGCTCAGGCACAGCATTGCTCTGTCTGCGGTGCCTGGCCCCGTGCTCTGGGCTGAGACCCACGCACGTTACCTGGAGAGCTTTGTCCTGGCTGTCCTTGGTAAGAGGTGGCACTGCACAGGCTGGGAGTGGAGTCCACAGAACCAGAATGATGCCTCCCAGAATGTGCTTCAGATTTCAGCCATCCAGCAAGCGTCCAAGTCAATCATCTCACCGAAATGTCTGAAACTTGGGTGGGACAGTTCCAGACTTTTCTTTTTCTCTCTCTCTCTCTCCTCTCTCTCTCTCTCTCTCTCTCTCTTTCTCTCTCTCTCTGTGAGAAATGCTCTTTTATATATTTGTTTTGGTTTGCTCATACAGGGATGTAATTACATACTTTGTTTTCTTTTCAGTAAAAAAATAAATGTAGAAATAAGAAAGCATTAGAAGGGCATAGTTCTGATGTAAACAATACTTTAGATTTCAAAAGAGGACCTACAATAAGAAAAGCACCCCCATTTGCCTTCCCCCTGCCCTTCTGTTTGGTTATTCTTTTCCCAGTTGTTCACTGCTTTCCTGGAATAAGAGTAATGATTTTGATGTCAGCAACAATTATATTATTTCCCTTTTTTAATACTATGAATGACCCTATCTTTCACGTTTATAGTTTCCATGAAAAAGAATATGGAATTGGAATCAGTTTGTGTCATAGGGTGAGGAGGGAGATTTTCCCTTGGGCAGCTCTATGCTTTTTCTAAATTAAATTTAATCTTCTCATATTAATTAAGGACAGTTTCTCTTAAACATGATCTGATCCAGCTGCTTAATGGAAAGACAAGTTAGGTTGCTTAGACTGAAGGAAAGCAAACTATTCTTTCCACTTTCTTCCTGGCTCTGTGCCATGAAATGAACACCGGTACTGGCCTGGGTAGGGAGACACGAAAAGGGGGACACTGGACCTTTTGTACTACAGTTCTCAGAAGTAAAGTTGATGAGATTTTGTAGATTTTAGATGTTCAAGACATTGACCAAGGTAGGCTGACCTGTCAGATATTGCCAGGTACAGCAGACTGGGGGGGACAGTAACTGGGAGTTGCTGTCGGAGAGCGGTGGATAGGCACCAGTGCAGAGGTGAGTGCTCACAGTCTGAGTAGAAGAAGGATCTGCACACCACAGAATTTACCATGGCACTTGGGAGAGATAGATGTTCTCAAGCATTCAGTGTGGCTGGGTTTCAGGATTGCTTTGTGACGTAGTGGTATCCCATTGCTATGAAATGGAAGCCCTGATTTCAGGCACTGCAGTTCAGTGCATGGATTTTGGTGCTCCTGTGCTATGGCATTGTATTCCTCCTTCCTTACAAGGGGAGGGGAAGAGGTTTTTCCCTCACCTTACTGACAAGGTAAGGAGCACAACAGGAGTAGGACAGCTATCAGACTGTTTTATGAAAACATCCTTTAATCTCATGGCTATTAGCCCTTGAGGTTTAAAAGAAAGTTTTATCTGATAGACTTTAGGCAGGATTTTACATGTGGTTCATCCGTGCCTCTGGAATACCCTCCTGCCCAGGCCTGCCAAAAGGCAGCATTGTTATCAGATGTATCTGAAACCTGCCTGTAGTCCCCCATGGCTGGACAGAGTGTTGTCATCCTGAGCTGTAAATGATTCCAATGATTCCCCCAGTGCTGTTTGTAGCTAAGTTTCCAAGCGAGCAGGATTTATGTCACTGTGCTGTATTTCTGGTGAATCCCCAACCGAAGCATCTGGAGTAGAGAAGTCTGGCAAATCCCAGCCAAAGAGGAGTAGTCATTTAAAGAGAGGAAGGTCTACAAAGTTTCATGAAAGCAGGCAACAGTGTTCAAAGAGAGGCAATAATCTTACAGGGGTAAAGGCTGTGACTGGTTACTAGATAATAAAAAATCAACACCACATTTAATTGGAAATTTACAGTTTTCAACAGGAGGAGTAACTGCTTTCTCTTTGCAACTTATGATCAATGAAATAATGAAAAAAAGTGAAATGTGTGAATTCTTTTATCAAGAAAAATTAACTGCAGTCTTTTTGTGGCCTTACCATTGGACTTAATGAAAATCATACAAAAAGGTTTTAGTCCTAGACTATCACGGTTTGCACTGTTATTTAATTCACCATTCTCCTTTCTGATCAGCATTTATCATCTGCTCTAAAATATAGAGAAGATGTAAGGTTACTGTGGGCTGTCTCAACATTGAAATGTACATGGATTTATTTGGGTTTTTTTACAACTACTCTCAGTTTTAGAAGCAGTATCTGAATTAGCTGTCTCTTTAAAATCCTTGTCAATGATTTTAAAATAGGGGTGGGATGCTTGCTGGAGAGGGGAGAAAGGAAGACACTGGCATCTGCTGCTTGTTAAGTCCATTAATTGAAAAGAAAATACTGCTGGTGCCAGAATGTACAGCCCTGCTTCTAATTAAGCCTAGGGAAGCAATGGGCTGGTTTTAATTGAGAACAGCATCTCCCCTAATGGTGCCAGCAGCTAAAAAACACAAATGGATTCAAAGCATGAAGCACATGCAAGACAGTGGTGACTCTCTATTTGTAGGGTCAGTCCTTGTGCCATACTTGGCAGCCTGCAGTATAGCACAAGACCTGGAGCAATAATTGGGTTGCAGTTACGAGCAGAGTGATGTAGACTTTTCTAGGTCTGAGAGCAGGGTGTTTACAGCACAAATTAGCAGTAGTCATTAGCAGTGTCCTTTTAGGAATAGCTAAGGAAGCAGGAATTTCCTGGTGGCTCTGGTGGCAAGGGAAGAGCTGCCATGCCTTGCTTTGCTCGTGGCACTGTGGCTCCAATTAACGTGGTCTTTGTACTTGAAGTGCTTTGTGCCTGGGTCACCCACACGCTCAGGCTGCATGCACCCCATCTCAATCCCTGGTCCCTTTGTTATTGCTATTTATCATAACAGTATAGAAAAACATAGGAAAAACCTTCCTTCTGAAATGGTCAGCCATTAGGAGTTCTGTGCTGAAAACCATCCTGAATGACTTTTAACCTGGTTTCTGAAGGGAATGAGGTGTATGTGATTGTATCATCTAATTTCATGCTTGTCACTCCTGTTGTAAAAGCTTTTGAATTCACTAGGCAATTTCAGCTGGAAAGTTCAGTGAAAATAGGTGGCCAGGCAAAGCAGAGACACAAATTAATTCCCTGCTTGAGGGGAGGGTTAGGGGTAAGCTCAGCTGCATTATTAGACATTAATGAACCCACACGGGACACTTGCCTCTGCTTCTAGAGAAGCTCTGAGTAGAGCTCCCACTTTTGTTAGACATGGGATAATCAAACCCCAAGCCCTGGGAAATCAGCCTTTGTAAGTTCCGCTGCTCTCTTGCTTTCTTTGCTTGCTTTTTCTTTAGATAAAGGTTTGTCTGGTCAGCTCTGGAAAATCTCTCATCATTTCTCCAGAGCAGGAGGCTCATCCTTTGCCCAGCCATCTGTTCCCCCCACCCCATGGAAGAACTGCAACAGGCTTATCCCCCATTTCAAAGCAGCTTTTTGATCCATATTCACTGCCCTCCAGCGCAGGTGCCCGTGTCCTTCGCAGTGAATGTGTTATGTGTATGGTGTGTCCTTTCTAGGGGATGGGAGCCCTTTTCTTTCAGAACCTGGCTCCTTATCTCTAATGATAGACAAACCCCAGGCTCATGACTCCAGAAGCAGCTGCTGCTGTCCATTTTATCAGCTGCAGTGTTCCTCCATCACATCAAACTGCAGACATCTAACAGAAGCAGGGCTGGGGACACAGAAATATCTCAGGTCCATCTGTTGCCTTGTGGATGCTGGGCTCGTGAGCATACTGAGTAACACTGAAACCTGAGCTGCTTCTGGAGCTACAGACTCCATGAGAAAGTGTACCTTGAGTGAGGGGTGGCCCTCTACTCCGTAAGGGGAAAACCAGCAGCCTCCCAGTCCTGCCTGGGATAAATGGTAGCTCAGGCTGCCATCTGCTCCCACCTGAGTGCCTTGGACCAGCCTCTTCATGAAACAGTTCCCAGCCAGCAGCCAAGTACCTTCCAGGAGAACCGGGTTTAGATAGGACTTACATCCTATCTATAATTTCAAAAGTGCAGTTTGGAAGGGGACTGAATCATTCCTACTTGATTTGGAAGGTAGGAAGAAGTCAAAAGAGAATTTACTATCACTCTGGGACTTCTGTGTGTCTATTAAGCTTAAAGACTCATTTTGCTTTGGCATTAGTCCAGATCGTGTCGTATCCTGGCTCATCTGATTCAGGCTATAATGACCTGGCTGTGTTTTTAAGCTGCTGCTGTGAGCCTAATTGTGGATTTAAACCTGGCTCATGTTTTCATGGCAGTGGTCACTAAGTCCTACATGCATGTGGTAAGCCTTTTGTCACAGTACCTGCTGGGTTTTTCTCTTGGTTGAATTGCTCAATGGAATTGCTTCTTAAACCCTTTTCCTGTAGAATTCCATCCTGTGGTTTGTTTTTAGGTGTGTATTTTCACTTTGTAATCTGCAGTAGAGTGAGCTTCTACATTCAAGTTGTTCATAACCAGATGGTAGCAAAATAGTCAATGAACAGTAAATTGGCCAAGAAATATGATTAAGGGTGGGGGGAATCAACATAACTTACAAATGGGTTGCATGTTGCAGAGTTTCAGTCAAAAAAACTAAAGGGTTGTTCTTTTTTTTCTATGTATATGGGAGAAAGGTCTAAGACCCAGAAAATTTAATTGTTTTGGTATAAGCAAAAATGAAACTTCTTTAATTTCGTCACTGCACTCTCAGATGAAGACGGGGGTTTTCAGCTTGGAGAAGAGAAGGCTCCAGGGAGACCTTAGAGCCCCTTGCAGTGCCTTAAGGGGCTCCAAAAGAGCTGGAGAGGGACTCTGGGACTTTGGACGAGGACCTGGAGCGACAGGACAAAGGACAGTGTCTTTAAATTTACAGAGGGCAGGGTTAGATTGGGTATTAGGAATAAATTGTTCCCTGTGAGGGTGGGGAGGCCCTGGCACAGGTGCCCAGAGAAGCTGTGGCTGCCCCTGGATCCCTGGCAGTGTCCAAGGCCAGACTGGACAGGGCTTGGAGCAGCGTGGGACAGTGGAAAGTGTCCCTGCCCATGGCAGGGGTGGAATGAGATCATCTTTAAGGTTCCTTCCAACACAAACCCTTTGATGATTCTTTGACTTTAAAAAAAGTATTTCATGTAGCTCAGAGTTTAAGTTTTCTTTGAGTTCAGCCTATGCTCTGCAGATTAGGGACACTCTCCAAAGCCAAGAGTTAGGATGCCTCAGGGTTTCTGTATTTCTCAAGGTCCGGGCTGCAATGTTCTCTTACCCTTTGACTTCTCTAGCAATGTCTCTTGGGATTTTGTGGTTTCTGTGGTTGCGCTGTTGCAATTTGTGCTTGGGCAATGACCTCTAAGCACAGTTTCAGTTTTTGAAGTAATGTCTTTGACCTTCCAGGCAGAACAGTAGATTGAACTTCACAAACGGACCTGTGTTCATGACTCAGTAATTCCTAACTCCTCTGGGACCACCACCCCGGGGCTGCTCCAGCCTGGGGCCTGCTGACCCATGGCCCTGTTTCTGCAGGCACTCAGGAGTCAGACTGTCTGGCATTGAACGAGCCTTGTGCCAGGGAAACAGCTCCCACAGCGGCACTGTCGAAGAGCCTAGGACATGCCCTGGCCCTGCCCTGTGCCAGCCGGGGGAGGCAGGCGCTGGCCACGCCTGCGGGGCTGAGGAGGAGCACAGAGCTGGCAGGGACAGCTCGCTGCCTTCCTCGGACACTCTCCCAGCAGTGCTGCTGTGGCTGCTCCTGGAGGAGAGGAGCCCCAGGCTGCCCCTGCAGTGTGGTTTGCAGGAGTGCTGCAGCTCCCAGAGTGCTGCCTCTGTGCAAGGGAAAAGGGAAAAAGCAGAGTTGGATTTCCCTTCGCAGAATGGAAGTCACCTGCCATGTGACACTTGATGGGCTGCTTAGCCACTGAACCTGAGGTCAGGACATCTAGGGCCTTTCACAAGGCTTGCCCGTGGCCTGCTTTTGAGCCCTTGGGCAGCCCCTGTCGCTCAGTTTTCCGTTCATCCTTTGTCTCAGCCATTCAAATGGAAAGCTCTCAAAGACTCTGCCTCTTGCTCTGTGAGTGTGTCGTACCTGCCTGTACCGAGCACTGTTGGTAGCCTGGCTGCTGCTGTCACCCCCAGTGACAGGCTGGAACTGATGAGTATCTTTTGTTCCTCTCCAGTGAGATTTGGCCCCATACCGTGTGCCTGAGGGCCCCTAGCACTGTTCCTGGCAGCAGACTGCTACTCCATGCTGGGACTTTCCTGTGCTCTGTGATTCTGGGTGAAGAAACAACCTGGTGGTTTGAAGGGTCATTCTTGAATAAAACTGCTCAAATAATTTATTTTCACTGACATGGAGAACAGGAATATTCTTAGCAAAGTGATTTGGAATTTCTAATGAAATTGCCTTGACATTAAAAATAAAATGAAGGCAAAGCCACAAGCTTCCATAAGGAGCTGAGTGATTGTTTAAATAGTTAAACAATTCGAAATTAAATTCATACCTCCAGTAATACTGATTTTTCATTTTCACTGTTGTTCCCTATACATACACATTGAGACAGTCTTCATAGGCAGAAAACAAGCATGGCCAGCAGTTGATAGAGAAACTTTTCCTTAGTGATGTTTCTTCAGAAATGAAAGAAATTTTAAAGTGGGTGAGCAAGTGGGCAGCACTGAGGTATCTGTATTAGTTCTTTCCAAGTCACCTGTCAAGCTTGTTTCTAATTGGTGCTTTGTCCCTCCTGTTTCTGTCCTGCCAGCTTTTCTTTGTCTTTTGGGGGGGCCTCACCTTCGCTGTGGGGTGCCTGGCAGGTAGCACGGTGCTTTGGGGAGCTTCTGCTGAAGTAGTTTCCAAAGGTGCTGTTTAAAACCATGGCCTGCATTTGTTTGGGATTGTGATGGGTGGTGTGGGAAACAAGCCCGGGTAGCAGCTCTTGTGTGTTTGGTGTGCTACACTGGCCAGCAGCATCCCTTTCAATTGCTTCCTATAAATTCCTGACTGACTCAAGCAGCACAGTCTCTCAAGACAGGCCATGATGCTGAGCTGAAAATCCGCTGCCCTGGAATCGTTGAGTGTGTTGCAGGGAGAGTGAGGCAGTGCCTTCCCCATCTGTTCTGGTTTTGCTGCTCCTGCCCAGGGCTGAGGCACACCTCTGCCCTTGAGCCCCTTCCCCTGGGCAGAGATCACACCTGAGCCGTGTTTGAGCCTGGCTGCAATGGCTGCTAGCCCATGAGCAGAATGCCAAATCTCCCAGGCCTCCAGTGGGGTTTTTAATGGAGCCCTCTGAAAGCCAATGCTTTCTTTTGGGGGCTCTGCTAGACAATAGGCTCTCTGGATTCTCCTCCAGGGGACAAGCTTGTCAATCAAATTGTCACGGACAATAATTACCCCCTGCTTTATTTGCTCTGTCTGTCTTCAGAACAGTCAATTAGAGCTATTGATACAGACAAGCCATTCTCACCAAGTTAGTTTTCAGCCTAATTAAAAGGAACCTGTCAGTGCCTTTCCCTGTAACCCTCGGGCTTCTAATGGCTTCTCTTTGTGTATAGTGCAGGAACTGAAACTCAGCCTCGCTCCTGGAGACAGAGGCTTAGTTAAAGTGCAGGCTTTCATCTCGGCCTTCCCCTCCGTTATGGTGAGAGGGCGGAATGAAGGGAGGGAAAGGAGGATTTTCTAGAAAAGGCAGTCCTGTCTGCCTGGTTTTGTTCAGTGTTTTTTAAATTCATCATGTGGAAAGAGAAGAAATCCACTGAACTTGAGAATCCTTGAAAGCACTCTGATGGTAAATAAGTGTTAATTCTCTCTGAGCACAGAGACCTTTAAACAGAGAAGCAAGAGCCCTCTTCAGGGATGAAAAACAGTGCTTTTTCCTGCCAAAGTGTTTTGTTCTGACTTCTTCTTTTCTTAAAATGACTAGAACACACAAAAAGACACGCCAAGAATCTCATCATCTTCAGGATACTACTGATCTGAACTGTATTCAGTAAAGTAAATACTTTGACCAGGCTTTCATTGTGCTGTAAGAAACTGCCACACTCCACAATTTAAAGCTCATTTCAACAAATTGTGTCCTCAGCCATAAAATAAAATCTCTGTCCTAACCTTGAAGGGGATTCTGCCAGGCGCTCATACCTTCTGAGATCCAGTGTATGTGATCTAGTTTGTGGAGAGACAGTGGGCAAGACCTTCAGGCCTCTGCTCTTACAGCACCAAGCTGTCTGTGTTATATAAAACTCCTTTTCTGAATTAACGGTGTCTATTTTCTTTTTTTTTCTTTTCCATATTTTCACCATTGTTGGATCTTCTGCTCTTCTTCTCTTTGTTCATGAACTAAACATACAGGTAAGTGTAAAATCTTTTTTTTGTAAAAAAAGATGAATATTTCTTTCTTCTTTGCCTTTCTCCCCAAGTGTATGCTCTATTACAAGTGACTTTTGAGTAGTGTGTTGCACAGAAGAGAAATAGTAGTGGTATGACCCCTAATAAATACGTGGCCCAAAAAATGAGCCATTTCGCAAAAGAAAAGAATATCCAAACCCAAGTTTCCCATTTAACCCAGAAACAGTAGGAAGTGAGGCAACACAAGTCTCTTGCCAATGAAATTGCTAACCTCCCACTTTGTGCCAGTGTTGTGATGAAAAGTGTTGGAATTCAGAAATCTCTATGAGGAAACTCCTTGCTTTCCCTCAGTGAGGCAGATCTCCACAGGAAGTCACAAAATAATTTCAAAGTGTAATTCCAAATGGGAGTGGGATTTTAAATGTAAGAAAACCTACCAATATTTTAATCAGTATAGCTTTGGGCTCCAAACTCTCTGCCCACTCCCACAAAGTGTTTGCTGACCACTTTGCTGTAATAACATTGAGTCTGTTGTAACTTAACACCTGTCCCAAATCCTTTCCCCCAGCCCTCCTCTAATTATCAAGTACCTAACAGGGAATAAGAAAAATTTAATTTCTGGAGTCTTGGAAAACTTCCATCTTCAAAGATGTGTGGAGAGTCAAAAGGGTTTGCAGGATCTAAAAAGGGAGCTTTTAGGGAGGTGTCTGGAGCCTGGGCTGTTGCGCCTGAGTTCAGTAGCACAGGACACCTGAACTTCTCCCACCCTCTGTGTGACCCGAGCCGCAGGTTTTCCTCAGGGAGCTTTGGAACTTGCTCTGGAACTCCCTACTGAGGACTGCATTATTTGGAAGGTGTTGCAGGTATCTCCCACACACTGTTGCCAGTGCTACAATTGGTTTTCATAGCAATTTGTTGGCAACTGCTGAAAATTCAGTCCTGTTCTCAACCTTGTGTTTCCTGCTTCTTTCCTCCCCTAAATATCTGTGACTGCTGATGCTGCAAAGGCAGAGTAGCTGTCTTCGTGCTGCTACTCATTCACTGGTCATCATTTCTTCTAAATTGCATTAAATTTTGTTTTAAATGTGTTTGGCTAATGCCATACTGCAAAACAATGCAGCAAAAGCCGAACACCTGAAATTGCCATTTTTTGAGAAGCTGTTTTTCTGCACAAGTGAGCTCCAAAGCAAAGGGTAATTACAAATGTAAAAACACTCATGTAAACTGCATGCTTTAAAAGCTGTGTGTTACAGCTTTGCAATTTGAAATGTAGCAAAATACCATCAATATTGCATGTACCATAATCTGGAGCATACAAATATGTGAGCTGTAGGTGTGAGCTGTATCTGCGTAAGCAGAGTTTGAAGCCATCCAGCTTTAGAAGCTTGTGTGCACACAATATATAGCCTCGATACACTTCCACAAGTATGTATTGACCTTAAATTGTGTTCAGATGGGATGTTACCCTTTCTGAAAGAAAAAAGAGGAAGAACAGCTGTACTGGAGCAGGAGAAAAATCATTCTACTCTGATAGCTCCAGGAAGACTAAAAGAAGGCAAGCATATGTGATACTTCCCCTTAATGGTTCTCCAGCTTCCAATTATTTTCAGTTTAGTGATTTCCTGAGCATCGCAGAAGTAGGACATGGAGAGTGAAAATTAAACTTCCTAGACAAATGTGGGACAGAATGTGTTTCTGACCTGCGTATTTATACACTCCTTACAGCAACATATTACTTTCTTCCCCAAGCCCCACGTTCCTTAAAGCTCCCAGCACTGCACTCCCTGTGCTCACCCACCCATGCTGGCTTTCTCCCAGAGGGCAGATAAATACTGTGCACTGCTATACAGCTTGGTTCCTTTGATGTTTCTCTCTTAAAACTCTTTCAGTGTCAGTGATAGTTATCCAGTGCAACTGGAGTTGTTGCTGGAAAATTCAAAGCAGTGGTTCCTCTCATGGGGAAGAGGGAGCCTTGTCTCTCTCTCCTCCCAGAGCCACTACTCAGAGCTGTGTGAGATATCCTTGCTTTCCTTCTCCGTGCTTTTCACATGCCCTTTTCCAGTCTTGCCAGGAATGAATGGTCTTTCTGGGTTTGTTTAGTTACATAGAACAGTTGGAATCTGTGCGTATGCCAAAGTCTTTGTGACTGTGAGTGGCTTATGTAGCATTAGAATGAAATCTCTTAGGAGCATCTACCTGCTGTCCTTCCCAGTACATAAGGGATATTGTGAGCCCTAGTTTAATCCTCCAGTGCTAGCGATGTTCTTGAGCATAAATAGCTGGCCTTTCCTTGCAGAAAAGCAATCATTGGTCATCATTTTGAAATTACTTATTTCAAAACTAATTTCTGTCCTTTGCTGAGAATGTTCAGTTTGGTTGCAAAAAGTGATATTTCAAAATGCAGCTGGAGGTAGGTAATATGTACATGTTGGAGGAGTGGAGCTGGATGTGTTTGTGGCTTTACAGAAAAAACAGGTGATGAAACCATCGATCTGCACTCCAAAAGGAGGCTTCTCTCACATGCAGCTTTGCCTGCTGTCTACCAAGTCACAATGGCCATATGGTAGGTTTTTGTTGTGTTGTTTGTTTGTTTTTTCCAAATTCTTCTCGAAAATGAAAGACCAGGCTTTCCAATAGTGTAGTTGAGAGGTGTATCCTTGAAAAGACAGTGCTCAGTAAAGGCTTCTCCAGAGCAAGGGTAAAGGTAAGACTTATTTAAGTACAGGAAAGAGAAAATAGCAAAATTATTAACCATACCATTATTTTTTTTACAAAATGTATGTGTATTTCTATGCACAGGAATTTGGGAACGTAGCATATTTGAAAGGAACAGCACTCTCTTTTGCTTTTTGGTTGATGTCAGAGTAAGAATTCATTGCTGGGGGTTGAATGAGACATGAACTGTCAATTTGCCAGCTGTACGTGTGGAAGATGTCCAGACATTTTGTCTACCATTTTTGGCAAACTGTGCCCTTAGGGTGTTGTCAGCTGTGATTGGGAGGTTTAAATACATATCAGTCCTGTTTAGAAGGAACAGTCCCTATTCATAACAAACCTTCTCGTTAAAAAAAATCAAACAGGTTCTCTTTCTGCCTTACTAGAAATCCACTGACTCTCAAATAGTTTTATGACCTTGAAATTTTCCCTATCCTCCTTTTCTTCAGTTCCTGAATGCTCCTCAGTCTCTTTATTGAGAGACACTTACATTGAGAGACTCTTATATTGAGACACGGCAAACTGAAGCAAACTTTTCCCAATTTAGATGTTAGTAAGGAGCTGCACAGATCCTGAGATAAGGAGAAATCTCATGGTGGACAAAATCAAGTCAGATTTTAGCAGGATGAAGACAGCATACGTGAATCCTGCAGGTTTGAGTGAAATTTAGCAGCACGGTGTAGCCAGCTGGGGTTAAAGCTCTATCAAAGGTACCAACACCTCTTTGAAGTGAAATATTAGGCTTGCTGATTTAGACACTAAACTTTGATATACATGTGTAATTGTGTGTGAGGGCTCACATCAATGTTAAATAGTCCTGCAGAGCTACTTCCCAGCCTTTCATAGGAAAATTCAGCCAGAATTTGTAGTTTATTAAACCTGGATATGTCTGGAAGCTCAGCTGAAGGTTGCATATATTCTCAAGTGAATTACATGTAGTCGGCTTAAGTTTCTGGAATGATATGAGGAGTAAAGAGAAAGCATTTATCCATTACAGAGGATCCTGGATTTTCCTGTGTGTACTTCAAAGTGACATGTGAATCCCTGCCTTCACTGCAGCTATGATACATCTGTATCAGTAGCAAGTCCTCTTGGTGGAAGGTGCTTTGTAGTTGCATTATTTTCCTTTTTTTCTGTTGCTTGTAGTATTCTGAAAGTATCCCTCAGGTTAAGGTATTCCTGCCAAAGTTGGCCTGTGTGGGAGGGAGGGCTGTCGTGGTTCATCAGTTTGGGTGCAAGTCTGTGGTGGAAGGGAATTGACATTCTGTTGTGATAACTGGAAAACAATTCTAGCAATTTCTTTTGATGTATTATCATGTTGTTCAGCCCAATAATACACATGTATCATGTCTAGCAGAAGGTAGGTTGTAATAGGTGTTTGAGAAATGCGAGCATGTAATTAAATATTGTACCATAACATACTCAAGTGGGAATGCAGTTAACGTCATCCCTTAGCATAAATATTTTTCTTCTTTGGAACATTAATTATACAACAGTAACTCTTTCTTAATATGCTTTGGTTTATAGCTTTGCACTCAAAATACCAACATCACCAAAAAGACTTCTGAAAATTGAATTGCCTTATCCTTAACATGAAATTGTCTCAAAATTTATTGGCACAGTTACTCCTGGTTTTCTTTGTGTCTTATGGCATTGTTGCAAACAGATACAGAGGGTCAGTGCTTTGGTCCTTTTATCCTGATGGTGATGGTGGGAGGAAAACAAAAGAGCAAATACCTCTTTCCTGGGAACGTGATATCAGGCACAGCTTGCAAAATTCAGTCCCAGCACATTTTGGTAGCCTAGGAATGAAGCTGACATCAAATGGCTGTCCATTGGGAAAGATACAGGACACACAGATGTCACAGTTGCTTTATTTATTGGCATTTGCTTATGCAGGTGGACAAGCCAAAAGCTGCGATGAGTCTCAGTGAAGCTGAGCCTGGATGATTAAAAGTTTTGCCATATCTTATCCCATTGTTTCTCAGTTCTCCTTAATTAAAAGTAGATGGAGATACAGTTTCATCTCTTTCTTTCCCTGCCATTTTTGTTTTGACTCCGAAGTGATTTATTGTTTTAACTTTTTTTTTGAGAGACTTGAGCTTGCTGGATCTAGAGGGACGAAAGATTTTAAGAGAAGAAAGCAAGAACTCTTCAGACTTTCATCAATGAATGAGGCAGAGACATTGGTTTGCATACGTGTGCCGCTCAGAAATGTGCAATGTGATTTTTCCTTCATCCTCTGGGCTCTGTTGTCCTGCAGATAGTTCCTGAGGATGGGAAGTGCCTGGCAGCTCATTGGCTGAAACAAAGCATTCACATCTGCCATTGTTCAGATCTCCTACATCCCTCTTGAGTGCATTTGTGCAAGTTCCTATTTCCCAGGCAAAACCATGGCAATCGTTCTGACCGAAATAAAAAATATTTTTAAAAATTCCATTAGCCAGACTCAGAGAAGTATTTATGGCTTTCCCCTCTGAGTATCAGTGGCTGACAGCATTGTACTGAGAACAGGCTAAAGAAATTCAGCTGGGTTCCCAAGCAGAATTATTACATGAATATGTAGAGTTTATTAATACCAACACATGTCCTCCTGCAATATTAGCAGATGGTCCAGTCAGACAAGCAAAAAAGTAATCTGTCTTTCCAAAGAACAAAGAAAAAGAAGAAAATAACAACTCAAAATCTAGAGTTTCTTAGTAGATCTGTTGGGAATTCAAATGGCCAGAGAGAACAAATGAGCATTGTAAGCTCTCAGAATATAAGAGAACTCAGCATCTTACCCTTTTTCACCACGATAACTCCCTTGACATCAGCTGAGATCAACTATACTAAACTTACAGAAAATCACACCCATTACTTAAAATTCTCAAAGGCTTAAATTATTCTGATAGTGCATCTCCAGCCCTTGTATTCTTCCCCTGTCCCTGAGGAGGTTGCAGACAAGTCAGGAGGTGAAGGCTGCTCCTGCCCCCGGGGCATTAGAGGGCTGGAGGGCTGTCAAAGGGTTAACAATGGCCCTGCCAAGTACTGACCCCCTCTCGAAATTCGTGCACAGAGCTGATCTTACCAATCTACACCTATACCTCATTTGATTTCCCAGTTTCCTGTAAAACCTCTCTTTCTTTTCCTATTCCGGCCATCATTATCAGGAAATTTGTACCCAGCTACAGTGCTGCAATTTTCCCAGGCTCTTCCAGCCAGAGGCTGACAGGAATGTGACCCATTTGTCTGCTCCTGCCCCAGATACATTTTGCTCTTACTTTCCTGCTTCTACTGTATTTTTACTGTATTTTACTTCTCACAAGTATTTTCCTGCCTTGGGGAGTTATTTCATCTTTCTAACCTGATACAAATTAGTAATTTAATGAAGAAAGGATCTTGATTAGCAAATATAAACTAGGAAACATTTTATGTGTTTAAGGATGGTGAAACCGATCTCACTATGATTCTTAGAAGGAAATAGGACTGTTAGTGCAGCTGAGTCTCTTTTACTTAGTTTAATTGCTTTTACAATCCTTGAATCCATAAATAAAGAATGAAAACTACAAAAAAAAAAAAATTAAAATTGTAAAATCACCCAGGGAGTTACCTTGATGAATTTTGTTGTGTGGTTGTTCTGTAAAGACTGATAATTATACATTTTTCAAGATGAAAAAAGTAAAGATACAGCATGTCTGAGTACTATAGAAATATCTTCAGTTCACATAATATTTTACAGGTGCCATCTACCAACATGAAAATTAATTGTGGGGCTTTCTGATTTTCTGTTTCATTTGTTTTCTGAGAAGCATCTTAATCAGTAAAAAATACGGGGGTGTGAGTTAATTTTTTTTTTTAATCTTTTAGGAAAGGTGGAATTCGGTGGTCCTACTTGACAGGGCGTTTTTTGCATAAGCGTTTGTCCAGTTTGAACGTGGGCACAGAAGCCTTTGCCTGAACCTATTAGACCTCTTGTTTTCTTGTAATCTTTCACTGAATCCTTGACCTTATTGATGAGGTCAAATAGTTTCTCGTGTGGGGCCAGTTCAGTTCTTTAAGGGACTCCTGACTTAAGCTTCTTACAGAAATGTTCTAACCAAGCATAAGCTGCATCTGTTTCTCTCAGCATTTACCTGCTGGAGGGCAATAACAAAGGCAGCTCACAGAATATTTAGTTGGGTTTTTGTTGCAAAGGCTAAATAAAATTACTTTCATATAGTATTTGCAATAGAATTGTAACTGACTCAAGTAACTTTTAGGAAAATTTGGACATTCCTGCTGATAGCAGGAGGAAGTCCCACTGAAGGCTCTATATTAGTGTGTCCAACAATATAAAGTGTGTTACAGAATCAAACCAGTGGTAGATAGTGCATGGTTTGTAGTGTAAGACTTCTGTTGGGAATTATCTGTAACTGTTAAAGCTTAGTATGAAGCCGCAATTTAATTTCAGCTTATGTTATCTGATTTGGAATTTATAATTCTAGTCATGAGGCATCAGCACGCCCCAGCCTTTATTGCCATGAGGAGGGCACACAAACTAATAGTTTCATCTATAGTGAGGAAATCCGAGTTTCCAGTCACAGGTTTCAATTAATGGGATGAAGTTCACTTAGGCAGGAGCACAGAACTTGAGGACAAGCGCTTCACTTTGGGATTTCCTAGCCATACCCTTAGCCTTAGCTTTGAGCTGACAGGGGCACAATTCCCCTGCCCCTTCCTCAAACTGCTGAGTCTCAGTGTTCCCTGTGCATCCTGCTTAAAAAAGCTAGGAAATGTTTTGAGTGGAGCAAATGTTGTGAAGCTACACTTCTTTTTTTCTTGAAACTCTTGCAAACACTTGGAAACTCAGAGCAGCAAGAGAGCAAATGTTGCTGCTCTGAGTTTCCGAATAAAGTGTTTTAATCTGCGGCTAACAAACCGCTGTGACCAGGCCCAGGGGATCCCTAGGTGCTGTCCTCCAAAATGTGTAAACTGCAGTGACTGGTGCCATGCTGCATGTGAGAAGGTTAGGAAACGCTGTTTGTTTGTACATCAAAATCCTGTTCACTTGTCCCGGACTCCAGCTGAGCCTTGGTCAGTGTGACCCCGCTGGCCTTGCGATGCCAAGAGTGATTTCAGTGTTGGGGAGTCTCACTTGCATCCCAGTCCAATGTGGATCCACACTGGTGTTGGATTGTGAGCCTCTGCTTGCAGTCACTGTGGCTATCAGATGTATCTGTGCACAAATGGTTTTGGGGCTTTATCCTGTGGGTTCCATATTTATTGCTGGGACTAAAAGGATTAACAAGCTGGGGTTTGAAAATACTGCAGCATTTCCACTGTGGCCATCCTAAGAGAGTTGGCAACCTTGTTTTTAAGAATGTGTACTTGATTGGGGAAGAGTATATGGAATTGCTTCTGCTTCTTTGATTTATTTATTTTTTTAATCATATTGGTCTGATAGCTTTATCTCAGCAGCCATTTCTGAGAGGGGCTTTGTGCCAGCTTTGCAGCCTTGTCAGCAGCATCAATCACACAGCTCATCATCCCAGGTCACAGCAGTCAGCGACTCAGCCAGCATTAAAATCAAGAACTTTCCACAAGAAGCACATTCACCTTTTTGTAAGAGCAGATGGCAGGATTAATGTGGCGGTGTTGATGGCAGTGAGTGTGCTGAGTCACCTTAGCAGCCCTGTGCTCTCTGCCTGGGTGACAGTCTGCCACCACTGCAGCCCAGGAACAGCCACCACCTGCCCCGCTCCAGCCTGCCAGGGACACAGCTCATGGCTTCCTTAAGAGGGGATTAGGAACTCACTCCAATTAATGAGTTGTTTCCATCAAGTGGATTCTTGAGGTTTTTTCCCCAGTTTTCCCTGCCTCTGTGATGTGTCACTACAGCCAAATGGTGCATTAAAGGCAGGGGATAAGCAGCATGGTGCTCTGGTGGGAGGGGAAATGGTGTATTGATCTGCTTGTGAACTGCACAGCGAAGTTTCAGTGCTAATAATATTAGTGATACGTATGGGAGCAGCTGCCTGTAAGGAAGCAAAAGGTGCAGTGTGAAGGGCCCCATTATGGAGTGGTATTTTTAGGTTTGGCATACCCCAAAACTGTTGTGATTATTGTGGACTCAGGGCACCTGCTGATCTTGGAAACCAAGCTGTCTTAGGCTTCTCCAACACAGGGATGAGCGTCTGCTTGGCAATCTTAGGTATTGCAGGCAAGAAGCAGGAAGTCCGGACTGAAGAGCTGCTGCATGTTAAACACTAGAAATCAAATTAACTCCAGTAATTAATTCACTCCTTTCCCCACTGCTCAGCTGCAAGTTGTGCAAAAGGAGATATTTCAGAGTCCTTTGTCCCATTACCTTGTGAAGTTTTTTAATACTTTTCCATTTGTCAGCTGGTACTCACATTGCTGTCTAGGAGAGCTGATTGAATTTGCTCCCTAACGCTGCACCTCCTGCGTGCTGTTCCTGCTGTTACACTCAGACTGGCAGCAACAACCACAGGCCAGAGAAGAAGAGCTGGTCCTGGTGCTTGGGTGCACTAGGAGGTTTCTCTGCAGAGCCAACCTGCAGTGCAAACCAAAAGAAATAGACCAGAGGCAGGAGGAGAAATACGGAGCTGGAGAGGGAGGGAGTGTGCTTTGCTCATAGCAGGTCAGTATAGGGTTTGGGAAAATCAGGTCTTTGACTCCAGCTTCCAGGGAGGTAATAAACTATGAGAGCCTGCTGTTACAGCTCCTGCCTGACTGTTGGGACTTGACTCATACATCTTCATTTCCAGTTCAGCAGGCAGAGTGCTGGCTCTTTCACAGGCTTTGAAGCACAGGAGACTGCTGGAACATGCAATTATTTGCTTAAGGTGACAGACATGCCTGGGTCCTGAAGGACAGCAGTAGTTGAAAACTGGCAACCACAGACCTGCTCTTGTTATGTAGAGGCATCTCCCTGGGGGGATGAAACCAGGAAAAACTGTGTGAGAGTTTGGAATGGTGCCTGTCCTCTCTGCCAACCCATCTCTCTGTGATGCTGCTGTTGTGGCATCTTGTGGCTGTTCCAAACAGAAATACTAACTGGTGGTCTTGATTACACAAATGGTGGAAGCAGACGTGTCCTTTGGTCTCCTCTCTAGCAGTTAAAAATATTCAGGGCAGGGTTGCTGAATTTTTATCTACATCTGCTTAGGCAGAAGCTCAGTGGTTCTACTTCTCCTTGGCCAGTGACACTTTGGGAGCTGGCTTCTGAGACAGCTTTTCTCTTTATAGGATATTTTCTCTCCAAATTACAAGTGGCACGAAATAGGGAATATTCTGCAGGAGCACAGGCAATGTCATATGAGAAGGAAACTGCTGAACCTCTGATAACCTTGCAGTCTGATTTGATTACTCAGTTCACCTTTAGAATAAGGCCTGATTCAGAGATAGGAGCTGATCTAGTTTTTCCCATAATTTTCTTCTATCTTTACAAGCTAAACCATCTAACCTTTTTCGTGTGAGTTCTTCTAAGTTATCACAGTGCTGCAGCTGCCCTTTTGTTTTTCTGTTTCTCTAAGCCAAATGTGCTGCTCTGCTGATCCTTCCAATTTCCTAAAAGCAGTCCAAAATCTAAAATCTAACAAAGCTATGAATTAGTGGAAGCCCAAGTACATTCCCCCTCCTCCCTCTTCTGCCCCATCTCTCTGTCTTTTCCTATGCTTTGGCCTTTAGATGCCTACAGGTAGAGAGAGCGATCATGGAGTAAAGGAAGAGTGATTTGCGGTGGGTACAGCCCTGTGCTGGCTAGTTCTGAATAAATGCCTCTTGTTACTTCATGTTTTGTGAAAATGAGAAGGAAAAAATATAAGGAAACTTTCCATGTAATTTGGATTGTAAATAATTTGGCTGTGACTCTCAAGTCCTTAAAACAGTCTGTAAGAACAAGATAAAGGAGATACCGGAGGTTTAGAAAGTCTTGCCTGATGCGTTGCCACTTGGAAAGGTAGAGTGCCATCTTATTCCTTTATGGGTGGATACAGCCAGAAAGTGGGACCACTCAAAGGCTCTGGAATCATACATTTTTTATACACATGTGCTTTCCTAAGTGTCACTTATTTGGCATGATGTGTAAAATATTTTGATTTAACTTAATTTCATCTGATTTTATTGGATTGTGAAGAGCTGTTAGTTTCTCATTTAAACTGCCACATAGCATTCAAATTCATTAATTGACAATTATCTAACAAGCAACAGGACTAGCTCTCTTGCTGGGCTGAAGCCTGAAAAGCCCATTTGAACCTTTACAAATGTTAGCACATTTAATGAGCTAACAGTGAATTTGAGTTTCTGCAGGTTCAGTGGGAACTCTTCCTAATTGATGGCCAATTGGATTTTTCCCTTGAATGTGGGAGAGGTAATGAGACAGGGACAGTGTTCAGAGCAGTCCACAGAGAGCCTATCTTCAGATGCTGTTCCTTCTGTCTCCGTCCTGAGGCTGGACTGAAGACTGCCTTCCATTTCAAAGGGTTAGCAGCTGAAACACATTATTTAGAGTTCCTGTAATTTTATCTACGAAGAAATTGGGGGGTTATTATATTACATTTCGGTGTCAACTGTAATCCATTCTGTCGCCTAAACCACCTTCTTTTAGGGTGGGGAACTGGGAGTATGATTATAATTAGCACTGGCCAAGGCAGCACAGTGGGCTGATGCAGAGCTTGCCCAGATATTCTCATCTGGAAAGGAGGTTTGATGTCTCGACAGCAGCCAATCCTCTAATTTAGCCATAGCTAAATCCTGTGCCTCATTTCTTTGCCTTTGGTATGTCAGTGATACAGATACTCGTGGGTTTGGGTTTTGGTTTGTCACTCTGTGTGTCTGAACAGGGACTACTAATTAAATCACACAGCTGCTGAACACCAGCCAGCAGTGTAACACGGCGAAGATACAGAGCTTGACCTAAGGCAAAATTGGTTGAGGTGGTTTGTTTTAGAGGAGCTTTTTCTACCTTTACAAATTCCAGCTCAAAGTCCTGGCTGAAAGCTGGAGTCAATGCTGAGGTTAACCTAAGAATTGCTACGAGAACTACACTGGCAGTGACTTTTCAGGGAAAAAGCCACCACAGCGACAAAGTGCTCTTGCTATGGAATCAGCTGCACTGGCAAAGCTGTTCATTGCACTGTTTTAGTAACATTTCTCCCTGGAGTGCGCACACATGGAAGGAGCTTTCCAGCCAAAAGCATGTGCTGCCAGTACAAACATGTCTGCACAGAGGGGCTGCAGCTGGCACAGTGCCGTCCTGTGGAGACCCACGTCCTCCCACCTTCACACAGGGCTCTGCCAGCCTGCATATGTGCATGGCCTGATTTTAGGCTGAATTGCTTATTCATCCACTTTTCTGGAAGTCCTTGTGATGCTGAGTGTAGGATGGCACAGTGCTGTTCACAAACCCCAGCCTCTCAATGTCAGTCTGTCTATTAATCCTTGCTAAACCTATTAATTCCTGCCTCTTAGTGCACTTCCCACCTGCTTCACTGCACAGTGCATGTTCTTATGGACGCTGTGAGCACACAGATATCAGTAGATGAAATTTTCACAAGTGTCTGAGGGAGCTTTGTGACCTGGGCTCTTGAGAGTCTTACTTTGTGTAGCTTTTAGCCTCATTTAAGGTCTACAGTCTTGTGTTTATATTGACTGGTCACTCGTACAGGTAGGCAATCCTCACTGGATTGCAGACAGAGTAAGCCAGATCATCACCGATGTGAATCAACATCACCCCTCAAATTTTGATGAAACAAGCCCATTTACACCACAGGGAGGGTTTAGTGCTTCATGGCTTGTCATGGAGAAGGTTTGTGTGGAGCATCTGAGCCCCTGAATGCTGTTCAGAGAATCTGTCTCACTGCCCCATACCAGAAACTGCAGCCTCAGACAGCTTCCCCTCTTACAGCTTAAGTGTATGTCATGTATGTGCACTACAACATACATGTGGACTGTGAAGAGCAGCCTAATTTTATGTGTTTTCGAGGCAGCTATAACACTGCTTGTAATTTGTTATTGGGAATCACTTGTTTTTCAGTCAGCTCCAAACTGGGAGACAGAAAATAGATTGTCGTTGGTGCATATTCTGACAGGGAGCATTCAGACTCTCACACAGGTTCCTTCTTCCACCTCCGTAACAGCACAAAATAAATTTTCCCAATTCTTTCAAAGCAGTTATGGATCTTCCCATTTTTTATCAGTCTTATTCTGTGTGCAAGAAATGTTACAAATGGCTATATTTTCAGAATAATATCCTTTTGCTCATATCTGTCCTGAATACAAAGAGGTCTTAGGACTTAAGCATGAGGTCTGTTGAGCAAATCCCATGCATTTCCAGCAGAGTTTCTCCCGCACATCCCTGACAACAGCATTGTCAGTCAATCCGGAGAAAGCTGTACTATTCTGTGCCAGTGCAGAGTCATTCTCTCTGATCTGCATATTACATTTTTCATTTGTGTAGAGGAATATGCTGTGCTGGGGTTTTTGCAAATGTGTCTTGCCAGTGTCATGGGAACTTTGTCAAAACCACAGTGCTGAGGAAGTAGAGAAATCCAATCTGGGATTTACTTAGGACTTGTCAGAGTTGCTGGTGCTTTGTGTCAGTGTCAGGCAGGCAGCTGGGCAGCAGAAGGGAGGGAGACAAATGACTTGGTTTCTTTTCCTGCTTGGAGTGATTTGTTAGCTAAAGAAAATTCTGTGGTTATGTTTGTGAGCATCTTTTCTGCTCCACTGTGCTCTCCAACTTTGGAATGGGCCCTGTGGTGTTTAATTAGGAAATCTACTACCATCTTTAATTCCATGCTCAAGGCCACTGCCACTTACGAGGTCATGAAGTCAGAGGTCTGACCCCATGGGAGAGAGGGAGGATCAGGGGTCGTGGTCAGATGGTGGCTCAAGGTGGCTCTCCAGCTTTCAGAATTAACTGGGTCTGCCATTTGTGTGACAACTCAAATGATTTTCATGCCTTGGAGAAAGGTCTTCTCCACAGATTTCTAATGTGAAGAAATAAGGCTTTTTCACATAGTGTGGAGCTTTTGCCCTTGAAGGATCTGCTGCCTGTGTGCTCCAGCCCTCCCAGCCACCCTCTGAAACTGAGGTGATCCCGATCGGAGAGAAAATCCTCAAAAACAGGCCTGGGACTTTCATTCCCTGCCCTGCCCCTGCTCTGCCATGACTTTCAGGAAGACTCTACATCCTTAACATCCTGTTTTACTTCCTGTCCTCTTCCTGCTTTGTCTGTTTAAGAACCTAGAACTGGCAATTCTCTCTTCAGCTGTAGGTGCAGGCAGCCATACACTGCAGAGCAGGGAGGAGGCTATAAAACAGCTGCCCCAGATGTGCACACATCTACAGGCTGCCAGTGCTTTCGGGCTCCCTGAGGAACAGAACCTCAAACTGTGGGGATCACTGATGGTTTAGGTCCTTGAACAAGCGGAGGTTTGTGCAGTAAAACCTGAGGGCACTGTAAAAGGACTCTGTGCCCCTGCTGCAGACAGGGCACAACAAAGGAACAAGCCTCATCTCAGCCAAGGAGCAGCTTTGTCCCTGCCCCCATCAGGGACCAGTGGGATGGGCATTATATATTCCATTTCTGGCAGGGTTTTGTCTGTCTTGGTGCTAGCCTACTGCAAATAAATGCTAATAGTTGCAGATAAAGGGAATACAGGACTTTTCTTCATGCTGAACTTGTACCTGCCCTTCAGAGGTGCTGAGCCCAGGCAGCAGCTCTCACTAATTTCATGTGTTTGGCGCTTTTAAAAATTATTGGACCTTCAATATTCGCTAGCTAGCACTGGGGGGAAGAAAAAGTAAAGTAAGTTAATAATCCTCAAGAAAATGTACTCTTTCATCTTTCTTACCATTCTGTACAGTATGAGGTGAGAGAATAAAAGTAAAAGAATTGAATTTTGAAGATATTCAAATGCATTGATAACATTAAGGTGTCAGTTTTGTGAGCATTGCCATGCTGTCCAAAGGCAGCCTGACACACTGAGGGCTCCATATGAAATGTAAGGGAGAGCTTTTAAATAAATAATGTGTGAAAAGAGCTCCTTCAGCGCAGTTTTTATTCAGCAGGAGGATGGATATGAAGGAGAGGGGGGAGGGCCTGTTTCTGAGCTAAGCAGTGATGAAAATTCAGTCATTCAAATGTGAAGAATTTTTAATTGGGGGAGAGGGAGGCTGAGAGCAGGCGGGACTGGAACAGGGGAGGGAGCAAGGAGGCGGCAGAGCAAGGGAGTGATGGAATGACAATTCTTAAAGATGCATTAAACTGCAGGGAGCCTAAAGCAGGCTTAGAGATGAGTCTAAGTAACTGGGACAAAGTCTGCTCAGAAGCCACAGATGGGCCTTGGCTTTCACTATTATCTGCTTGAACTCACAAAGGGAAGGAGAGGTAGAGGAGGGGCTGAGGGTAAGGTGCTTCCTCGCCTCCCTCCGCCTGGCATTTGCATCGAGAGAAAAGTATTGTTCACTTCCACTTGTGGGGAGTGGGCAGGGGACACAGAGGGTGGGAGAGAGCAGCAGCTCCGGGGATCAGCCAGCCCTGGATCCTTCCCTGGAGCTGCTGCCAGGCAGGCTGTTAATGTGGCATGAAAGCAGTCTAAGGGCCCGGGCCCCTCTCACACCCAGCAGGGTGTCCCGGCAGGCCAAAGTCCCCAGTGGGTGGCTGTCAGTGGCACTTCGGTCCGTTAGGCAGAAATTTATTAGTATTATATTTTCCTCCTTTTTTTGTTCGAGCAGTGGGGAGAAAGTGACAGCTGTATTAGGGGCTGAAATACCTCCAAAGGGATCAGGAGACATCTGCAGGGAGGGCTTCTGACAAAAACCCCTTTCAGTATGCCTTAGCAGCAGCTTCCAAAGATACCACAGAAAAGAAAAGAAGGGAAGGTTTACTGCTTCTGAAGGGCTCGGGCTTCTCTCTTTTTATTTCTCTGTTTATTTCTGTGTTTCTTGATTCCTTTCCAGCCTTTCACAACACAGGCATCCTTCCCATTAGCACCCCACACCTGGAGAAGAGCTGCTCTGTGCCCTCCGCTGGCATGCTCCTCTCGTGCTCTTTGTCTCATTCCCAAAGAACAAAAAGTGGAGGCTTTGAGGGAAGAGGTTGTCTGGGAGTCACATCTAAAGCAGGTCCTCCCAAAACTGGTGCTATCAGGCTTGCCAGAAATCTTTTAAGCAGCCAAAACAGCTTTGTACTTTTTAATCTCTCCGTCCCTAACCATGCTTCCCCCTCTCACTTCCCATCCTGTTCAGCTGTGGAGCTTGGGAGGGGAAAAAAAAAAAAAAAAGCCAGCAATCGCTTTTATCATTAACCCATTCATCTGCAAATCCCCCTCCCCAAAGAAAATGCACATGCTGATTTGCGTATGCAATCAGCTGTATTCTTCATTTCTATAGCGCCTTTCTCATTAACTACCTCTCTCAAAGGAACTCTTCAGGAAATAAAATTGGTTCAAGATTAAACACAAAAAGTCAGCCTTCCATGTTAAAATAGTGCCGTTTCTGTGAGGGAGGCAGCATTAGCTGGTCTTATCATTCACACTTCCCCATCTGCTGCCCCTTGGAGATGGGCACTGACACGGCACAGTGGGGCTGTGCCAAGGAGCTGGGGCAGCCTGCCTGCATTAGTGAACTTAATCCTTCCTTACCTTAACAGGTTTGACTGGCTGCGATTCTGAATATTATTTTGATTTTTTCCCCGGGCTTTGAAGCACTCTAGAGACTAAACTGCAGCCCTGTTTTTTTATTGACCATCCAGAAGGTTTCATTCAAACCTCCCCGAGTTCTGGTGGTTTCAGCTTCTCTCACCTTTGCTGGGAGTGCAAGGAGCTGCAGCAGGAGCAGCACCTGCTAGGGGTCAGGAACCTGCCACAGGTATGGGGCTGCCAGATTTGGCAGCTCTCCTGGCTTGCATCCCCCAGCTTTGGCCAAAGAGCCTCTTACAGGGATTGCTGGCAGCAGAAATGGGACTTTTGCTTCTTTTTGCTTTTTTTTTTTCCAATTTGAAGTAATACAAAAACCTTTTAGGGATTAAAGTACTGAATGAATCATATCTTGAAATTTTAAAAGAGGAGAAGGTTAATATTACTTTCTCGCATGTACAGAAAATACAGATACGATATGTAAAGGAAGGTGTAACGTCATCTATAGCACCTTTCTTTCTGATTGCGAATAAGCCACTGCTAAGCATCAAAAGAAATTCAACAAGGAAGCATTTTCATGTTCATTAATCCTGTATATTGTTGTTTTGAGTATGTTTCTTCATTTTCTGAGTTCCTGTTTTAAATCTGTGCTTATTAAAGTAGTGTTTGAAGCTGCAAGTGAAAATTTGTATTATAGGATTTCTCAGCTGGAGGCTTCTGTGTCAGTTACAGCTGGACTGACACTGAGTGGTTTGCTGAGTACAAGCACAAAAGGCCAATTTTCCCATAAGGAGTCGAGAAAGTGGAAGAAATTATTTTTCAGATTCTATCATCTGTAAGGAGTAGTACCAAATACTGTCATTTGGTTAAAAAAACCGAACAGGTAATTTTGAGTAGTCTCATTTACTGTAAGAAAGATAAGAAATTCCAAAGTGCTTGCCAGGGGGTTACTGAAAAACATCAGCATTGTTTAACAGTTTTCAAACTGCAAAACAAAACTCAAATGGATGTCATTGTGTGCATAATCAGTATCCAGGGACGTCTCATTCCTTCATGATAGTTTGTTTTCTGTTAACTGTGATGACAAGAAGAAATTTTGCACTAGCAATTGTTCAGTCTTGTTTATAAATGGAGAATAAATCCACATTATAGTAACAGAAGTGCTCCCCAAGGCAAAGTGTTCACACTCCAGAAGGTGCTGGAGTTTTATTGTGGATCTCGCCTGCCTGTTTCTGTGGTCTTTAGTTAGGCTTTAATAATTGAAAACTCATAAAAACACAAAAGTTCTTGGTAATTTACAAATGGGAGGTGAAGCAACACTGAAGATGAATGGAAAAGGACATTGAGAGCTGGTCTGCTTGGCATTTGGCCAGTTTCCTTTTAATAATGCATAACTCACCTGATAGGTCTTTGTAATCCCTATCCTAAGAATAAACTGAGGCTGCAGCTGGAGATGTGAGGAAGGTGCCACCTCCTCATTTCTGCTGTTTACAGTGAAACTCAGTGTTCCTGCCTTTGAGTTACTTAACAAAAGTATCAGACTGGAAGTGTAGCTTTAAGATAAAAGAAGATAGCTGCCTGTATCAGAGAAAGTCGAAACATCACTGGCTTTAAATATTTTTAAAGGGTATTGTTTGGCTTTTAATTAATGCATGAAAATCCCAATTGAATTGAAATAGCATTGTGAAAATTGAATCAGGAGGGATACATAGGTAGTGAAGCTATTCCCTTGTTTATCCCAATGTACTGCTGCTTTATGTACCTTGAAAATCCCTCATTCACTGTTCTCACAAAGGCTTCTGGTTCTTGGGTTGCCCTTTGGCTGATCAGGATCCTGCTTCCTCTCTGCTCAGGTTGGGTTTGTTTTGCCCTGGGCTTGTGATGCTGTTTGTGATGCCTTTGAAGGTTTTAAGGCTGTGCTGGGAAGCAGGAGAAAGGGGGACAGCACTCATCTGGGATAGAATGATTAGAGGAAACAGTGACTGAAGATGTTTGGACACAGCTGCTTTTGTTGGAGTGCTAAAACTGGAGCTGCACCCAGTGAACGGAAAGCTCAGCAACCTCTGTGTGTCAGCAGAATCTTTGTTCAGAAGTGTAAATTCCCAGGACCAAAATAATGAGTATTCTGCTTCCACTTTTTCTCTCGCAGCAATTGAATAACCTGTGCCTAAGGGTCAGAACCACAAGAATGATGTCCCTGCCCTGGTTTTCTCTGTAATCCTCAAATGCAAGCAGTCCTGGCCCAGAAACTCAAACCACATACAGAGAATATGACTGCAAGGAAGAATCTTTGATTTTGAAAATAGGAGAATAAAGAGCGGAAACGCAGAGAATCTCACTGCACACATCCAGCCTCACTCCTGGATGATAAGTTGCTCATTAAAAAGACAGTGATCAAGAAGTGCTCCATTTTGTAACAAATGGGGGAATTGCAAGCAACTCCCCTGCCACCTGCCACGCTCCCGAGAGCCGCTCTCGCTCAGAGATCAAGGAGCGAACAAATAAAGAACACAAACCACTTTCCCTTGGTGAGACAGCAGCTCTGATGTTGCAGTATCAGTTGAAACGGTGAGAATATGATGGCCATAATGATCAAAAGATTTCAAAGAAGAAAGGACTGCAGGGATAGTTAGTGTGTTTTGTTGGACTAACTAATGCAGCTGCAAAGAACGGGCAGGCTTTGAGCAGCTCAGGTGAGGCTGGGGATGGCACTGTGCTGCTGTTGGCTTTGCTGTGCCTGCTCCTGCAGGATACGGGAGCACACTTTGCAGCTCAGTCAGGGCTGTGGAATGAGCCCCTCGAAAAGCCTCTGCCGTGAACACACCGAGCACAGGCTCAGGGCGTGACAGGCACTCCCATGGACTCTCCCCAGAGCAGCTTCGGCTCCCTTCTGCTGCAGGAGCGATATGATACCATCCGAAGAGGAGAGGGAGACAAAACCGAGAAAATCATGCACATGAGCTGACTTGACACAAGTTAAGCATGAATGTCTCTAGTTTAGTACCTTTTTGTTGGTCCTTCTGTGTAATACATACCATTTCTTAAAACAGGGAAACACAAGCTTTACCTTTGTTTAAATACCATCCAAGGGAGATAATGATTGTGGTTGTTGACAAGGGGTAGGAAGGAGGAGAAGCAGGGAATTTCCACGAGGATTTCTATAAATAGGACTTTGCTACAGCAATGCTTTTAGTGGAGAGTGTTTTTGCAGACAGGCTTGTAATGAAGAGGGAGCAGATTTATTGGGCAGGACTGTCAGGCTTTCTCTGAAAGATTTGTTGATGCTGTGCCAGTATGTTCAGTTTAATTCTGTGCTTCTAAGAATTCCCCCTCTATGCTTTTTGCCTAAGATTTTCTTTATTTTGCTCTGTAGTCTGAACAAAGACAAAGAAACAAAATATTCTATTTTTTGCATAGTTTTGATCTAATTATTTCGTGCAGCTAAGTCTGAAACAATAATGAATCCTTCATTATTGTGTGTCATTTCAGACTTATTTCTGAAAGGTTTCTTTTCCTCTCCCACAAACACTCATTTTTAATTTCTATGGATGTGTTCTTTCCCTGGGAGGCAGCTGGACAATGCTTGCTGCCAGAGTCAGTGGGAAGGTTCATGTGGCTTCTGGCACTCACTCAAAAGCAGATATCAAACAGAAGTAGAAAATTTAATTTTATTTGGTTTGTTCTTTCCTAAATTGTATCTACATCAGTCCGTGAATCTTTCTGAATTTAATGATCACATTTTAATGTTCTTTTGTCAGAAAGAACTCAAGCCTAGGCATACTTGTGCTGCTGTTTCTTTCTATATTCCAGTGGAAATAGAAGACTGAAAGTCCACTCTGGCCAGTATGAAGCTGGGGAGAGTCTGCATCCTGACCTCCCCATTAGCCTCATGCCAGCAGTCAGAGCTGAGCAGAGCTAGGAGAGGAGAATGTCACCTAGACTGTCACCTGGGCATGTCATGCACCTGTCAGATTCGTCCCAGAATCATCCCTGAGGAGCCACTGCTTTCCGCATTTTAATCATAGAAAGGTTCATTACTGTGTCCACTGTGTTAGTGGCAATTGGTGAGGCCATTTGTGTTCAGAGGAGTTTCCTATCACAAGCTGTCTTTAGCACCAGCCATATCAAGACAATTTCATTTAGCAATCGGGATGGATGGCAGCTGTTCAAATATTCCTTGAAAAGATGTTATTTTGTGGCTCCACTATAAATGTCACAAACATTCTAGTACCCCTGTTGGTGAGACAGAGACATCCTGCACTTGCTGGCTGGAACTTAAGGGTAACTGTTGCTGCCCTTCCTCTTCTGGCAGAGGAAGCTGATGGTCTGGGCAGGTTTCCTGGTGCTCTTGGGGGCTGCTGAGTGTCAGAGCAAGGTGCCCTCCCCTGGCAGCACCAAGACCTCTGTGACAAGGGACACTAGAGTGACAAATTCAGAGATGCCCATAAATAGGAAAATGGATGCATGGGGCACTACCCTTTTTAGGAAAGTATTTTTATGAGTTCAGGAGTAGCAAATTTAATTTTTTTTTCATCTAGCTCATTTCTAAATGCAGAAGTCTGGAGAGACGTGAGTGGCGGTAATGCTTGCTGCATTGGGCTGATTTTCGTGGGAGGAGGCAGCTGTGTGCTATCTCAGGATAGAGGGGAGGAAATGCAAAGTTCATCCCAGAGCAGATACTCCTGTCAGTCACAATGCATCACTGAGCACCATGAACCTTCCCTCCTCCCCCCGCTGGCAAACACCAGAGAGGGGCCCATTGTTGCAAAACCTGTTATCAGAACAGACATGCTACAGCGGCATATTTAATCCACAGGAAGCTTTGGCAGCCCTGCGTGTATTGATCACAGCAGCTCCATCGAGGAACGGCTGATGAATGAACATATGGGGAACGCTTCAAAGGAGGCTGCTGGGTACAACTGGAAGCGTGCTTGGATCAGAGCTGCAGGTCTGAGCTCATTACAGTTTCTCAGGCCTATGATAAGATGTCACAAATATAATTGTATTTGACATATCATCAAAAGGGACGGAGGCTGCTCCTTGCCCTAATGGTGACTTGCCTTGACAGTCCAGTGGCCCAGAACGTCTGACCTGTAATCTCAGCAGTTACAACAGTGAGTGGGACCAAATCCAGTCAAACCTTCTCAAGGCTGCTCCAGGAATGTACAAGAGTGTCTCAAGAGGGGACAGTCTGTGTGTCCTTGAGCTGTCATTGCAGGAAGATGCTGACAGCAGCACTGTGTGGTGCTTTGCAATTAGAAGCTCCTTTAGTTAGAGCCTTGTCTCAGCTCTGAGCACTTCTGATTTTGAAAGACTTTGACTTTTCTACTGTAGTCTGTCAAAAACAAAGATTGGATGTATGTAGAGATAGAAATTACGGTTGTTACACAATTTTTGCCAGCCTGTTTGGGGCTGTAGTAGGAGACTTTTAAAATAAAATCCTCTTCCACCTGCAGAAAGGAGGGATGAGGTGCCTTATTCCAGGTATACAGAGCTTCTTTTTGCAGGTTGCTCTGCACTGCAGTCAAGGCAAAGAGCACTCCTTTTTCTCCAGGCTTTTGATACTCTGCAAGAGGCAGCATTAGTGTTGCCATCTACACTACAGCAGGTCCATTATCACAGCTACATTTCCTCTCCCTCGTCTTTTTTTAGGAATACCATCTGTTTAGTCATTAGCCCCATCAGCTCTCATTAATTGAGTCATGTCTCATTTAGGTTTCTGTATTAGCTTCTCATTGTTCCCTAGATAAGGCTTTTTTCCATATGCCTTGCTTCCTGTTGAGCTCTGTCCAAAGTCAGGTGTCAGCTGGAGAGCAAGGATGGCATCCAAAGCCAGGCTGTCATTCAAAAGCTCCTGCCAAACTGCCAGCCTGTTTCTTCAGGGCACCAAGTGCCAGCTCGTCTGTGCTGGCCCAGCTTTGGAGAGTCATGGGGAACATGGAATGGCCCTGACTAAAGAGAGAAAGCCTTCTGTCTCCTTTCCCCATTGATTTCTCTGCTTTTCATCATCTCTGCTACAGCTAATAGGGTTTTTCCCTCCCTCCCAATGGCACAGTGGGTGCATCTAAGTATCAAAACCCTGATGCAGGACAGATATTAAGAACAAATCACCTAGAAGGAAATGATGGGTTGCATTTCAATTAGCACACTTTGGTTACACAGAATTAGCCCTGTCACAGAACTTTATCAAGAAAGCCTTCAGAAAAGCAGGGAGGAAAAAGGAGCCCTCCTGTGTAGTTGAATTTCAACACTGGAGGGCTGAGGGTTTGTTATAAAATCTTCTGTTTAACTCAGTTGTTCCAGGCTTATGGTTTTTTAGCATTGGTTTTATTGAGCTTGCTGATTTTTATTGTTTGAAGGGTAGAAGGATTAGTTACAGCAAAGCCCTTTGAATGATTCCTTATCCATAAAAGAGCCCAGTTGGAGTGGGAGAATGCGTTAGAAACTACCCAGTTCACTGTGGAACGGATTATTGTTGAGACTACAAAATGTAGGTGTGAGTTTGCAAAAGATGCCCAAGAGCATGATTTAGGAAGGTGTTGAAGTAATCAAGGCTTCTCAGAGTGATGTACAAAGAAATAAATTAGAGAAAATTGTGAGTTCACAGTTTTCTTGAATGACCTGCCTGGCTCGTATGCTCTGGGGCCTTCAGATAATATACAATCCCTAAACATTTTAAGCACTTTGCCAAAAGAGCAAGAACAAAACATGAAGCTGCTGAAAGAAAAATGTTTCTTCTTGCCGACATTTAGATAAAGACCTCTTATGTCTGTGTGGCTTTCCCAACTTGCTTAGCTGTCAGATAATTAGCTGTTAACAATAAATTCTTCTCCTGCTCCTGTCATTCCCATGTACATCTGCTTTCATTTTCATTTTGCTGCAATGAGGTGCCTACAGTTTCTTCCTAGGGTTTCTCTTGACACCTGCCGAATGGAGGACATAGCTTCCTCCAAAGTCGTGGCTCTGTGTAGATGTCATATGTGCCAAATCTAGAAACAGTGTAGTGATGAACCTTCCTCGGTGCATAAAAACCTAGGAGACTCTTGACTCTGGAATGAAATGACACACAGACTCCAAATGGGGTGTTAGAGGTGATGCTGAGCAGAACTGTATTAATTTCCACAGTAGACCCAAGCTACCTTTTAATTTGACCTTCCCTCCCAGAAATGCAGTGTTTGCTGTGACCTGTTTTACCATGCATTTGAAGCCAAAGCTGGAGGAAGATTTACTAAGACTTAAGAGGACATAACTCCTTGGCCGTCTGTTCTGGCTGCACAGCCTCTCTCGTGCCTCGGGGCCTGCTGAGTGCAGAGCAGGGCTGGACAAGTTATTTCCTCTTTCTGCATGACTATTTGTACTTTCCACTACTGCCTCCTTTATATTGCTGCTCTAATTAAAGTCTTCTTAATGTGAAGCAGCCGTAGAACTATCACAAATTCCGTGCATTGCATATATTTGATTGCCTGCCTTGTCTTTCTGCAGCCCCTTTTGATTCCAAGGGAAAATGAAATACTAAAAGACTATTTTCTTCAACCAGAAATTGTGTCTATTGTCCACATGTGAAAAAAATGTATGATTTACTAGCTCCCTGTAACAGCTTGAATATTTTATTATAAGTACAAAAGAAACTTAAGGTTCATCATTCAAATGGTTTACACTCTAAAAAAGAACAAAAGAGTTGAAGTTCATAGGATAAAGTATAATAGCCTCAAAATGGAGAATTAAAAGGAAGAAAAAACTGGTAGCCAGTTCTTTCTTAAATGCTATGATTATGATGTTTCATGTCTTTACTCACTCCTTTTCTTATCCCTGCAAAGACTAAACAAAATACTTACTCTAAACTAAGGTGTGGCAAGATGAAGCTTCTGAGGTACTGATTTCTTGATAGGGGAAGCTTGAGCTGGTTCCTAACAAGCCATCTGGCTTCAGACTTCATTGTAAATATGGATTCTGGCTCCCCAAGATGTCCATAAGCTCTCCATATCTATTGCGATTGTGCTGCCTGGGCGAAGAAAAGAGCTGAGGGATTGCTGCCCCTTCCGTGCTGTGTGGTGCCATGGAGGCACCTGACATGCTGGGATGTGCAGGATCAGGATTTGCCCGGGCAGCCAGCTCACATGAACCCTTCTGCAGAGCACAGGAACTGAGTTGTTGAGCTTGGAAAAGCCCTCTGAGGAGGCCTGCCTTGTTCTTTCCCAGGCGAAAGCAGAGGGACAAGAAGGGTGATCCCAGAGCCAACAAGCTTGTGCTCCTTAGGAGGTTTCAAATCAGCTTGTCATAGTGAGCCAAATACAGACATTTTTCTGATTATCATCTGAGTAAGAGAATGAGTGGGGATAGTTGTTTGCCTGTAAGTATCGTTTCTGGGAGCTGAGAGGCTTAGCGGATTAATCTTGCTTCTGGGATGTGGATCAGGCTGAAGTGCAGGGCAGGATGATTATTAAGACTGAAATTCTCTGTCAATTTGTTGGCAGAGATAGTTTCTCTGCATCAAGGCGATGGTGGCAGAAGTGCCTCATCTCAGAGGCAGCCCAGGGAAGGGCATATCTGAGCTGAGCCTGAGAACAGCAGGCAGCTTTCTGCAGGGAGGAGGCTGGGTTTGCCACACTGCATTTCTGTCAGTCTTTGTGCTGGAAGAATTACTTTCTTTTTCCTGCAGAGTTTTTTGTAGGAACTACCAGCACTGCAGAGAGCAGCACTCCTCAGTGGCCTGTTCCTGCTGTTGCTTTGGGGGCTGAACAGTCTTTTCCCTGTCCCACCAAGGCTGGAGGTGTTTCTTTGTTTTCCCCTCAAAGCCCAGAAGGCCTTTCTGTGTCACCTTCAGAGTCAGAGTGGTGGCTGCACTGAGGCTGTGCTGAATGCTGCCTTGGTGCCATGCAGTCTCCCAGCAAGGAGTGCTGCTTTGGAGGCTTATTCTTTCTCAGCCCTCTCTAGTCACTGCCTCCAGCTCCTCCTCATTGAGGAATAATGGTTTGCTCCGGAGCAATTCATTGTGCATTCCTAATCTCACAAATGCAGAGAGCACATGACATTATATTGATTTTTGCCATATTCACTTGGCACTGTGGGAGGTTCTGGATCAGGAACTGAGTTGTGAGTGTGTCTTTAACCTTGGCTTCAGTCCTGCTGCCCAAGTTCCCATTGCAGTGCTGCACAGGAGCCCAGGGAGCAGAAAACTCTCTCTGTGCTGGGAGCTGGACAACCACAGCAGAAAGACAATCCAGTCTTTTTGATCCATCAGAGTTTCTACTGGAAGACTGGCAGCTGCAGTTGGAGGCTGGCATGCAACGACATGAGGAGCCAATAGTGGTCATTACTGTAATCTTGTAGTGATTTTTTAATTTGAAGGCTGGTAAAAATCAAAGAGTCATAAAACTGGTACCTCTTTGTTTTGTAACATTCAAACAGCGCCCTTTTGGTTTTGTTTATTTTGTATTGTAGTGTATATTAATTTAGTTTTGAAGTAAGTGGTATGTAGCATTCTCATTTAGGAGCCTGTACCTGTAATACTCTTAAGAAATGTGAATTTGCACTGGACTCTACAGTAGAAAGAGTGGCAGGTTCCAGCTTTGATAGTCACAGGAGCGTTTGCAGCCTGAGGCAGAAAATAGCTTTGTGAGTGCAAGTTTTTGTCATTATATTTGTGTTAAATACAGCCTCAGGAACTGGTTTCTGCAAGGGTCTTCTCCAAGTGGGGCCTGTCTGAGCATGCTTGTCCTCTCTTAGGGTGTGTTTTGTGCTCAGGCTTCTCCTTGGGGCCAGTCCGAGTTTAGATATTGAAGCACATGGTCAGTTGATTCCAAATCTCCAGAGACATTGTTTTTTCCTGCTTGCATACTTTATGTTAATTTTGGTGCAAGTTTTATTTTTAAAAGATTGAAAAAAGATAACAACAGCCATGTTGTCGGCCATTTCTCTTAATCCGCAGTTCATTTTTTTTTCCATTGGGCATTGTGGGAAAGAGATGTGTGTGCCTGACCTTGGATCAGTCCTTCCTTTCGAGTCAGGAGACTTAATCCTCCTTTTCATGCCTCACCTCTGCACAATTGGGGCCAACCTTTGAGTAGAGCATAATTATGTAGTGTGGTAGGCTGGGCAGATGGCAGGGGAAATGCATGTGAGGCATTTTGGTTACTTCTGGGGAGCAGCCCCCATCCATTAAAAGATGATTGTCATTATTTGAGCAGCACCTTCAGAGCCTAGCAGGGACAGTAGCCGGGTATGTGTCCGTGCCCCAAGGCTTTCCACAGTTTCAGTTGCCTTTTAAAAGGCACTTTTGGAAAACTCTCTGGCACCAGAGGTTAGAAATGGCCAGATGGCACTGAAAGGATGAAGTCAGGGCCTTGCCTGCAGCTCGAGGGCATCCTGCTCAGGCCGTGGCTCGTGTTTCTGTGTGAACTGACAGGTTTTTAATCCTAGTCTGCTTCTATTTTAATGCCTTATTAAATACTGGAGACGCGTGCAGAATCACCTAAATGGTGATCCTCAGGAACACATCCCTGGCTGTGGAGCCCTGGGTGTCTGTGCCTCGCTCATCTCTGCTGCCTGTCCCACCCCTCCCAGCACAGGGACACCCTCGAGGACTCACACCCTGCTTGAGGACAGGCTCACCCCTGTCACACCAGCTGCAAGCAGATCACAAAATACACTCTGATAGGGAGTGCTGGGAATGGGGGCAAGCTCCTAAACTACTGCTGGGTCAGGTGTATTAACTGTTTCCATGCAGAAAAGCTGACTGTGAGCCAGGGGAGATGATGCAGATCAAGGTGCAAGATTCATGCCTGCTCATGCCCTTGAACAAAATGCACTGCCCTGCTATAAATTTTGATTAAGCCCTCCTGAGGCAAAGAGTTGTTGAAACATCTATCAGTATGCTGTAACCTGGCAAAGCCCTGAGGGCAACGTGTTGTACCTGGAGCACAGCATGATTAAAATATTAGGCTGACACATGTGTAATATCTGAAAAGTTTTCTGCCACAGCCATTAAGCCCCTTAACGCTGTTCTTTGGAATGTGGCCATGAGCCATAAAAATGTCTGAACAGGCAAGAGGGTTGGTAGTGTCATAAATAATAATGGCACAGCTCTCATGCATGAGCACAGAGAGAAAAGGAGGAATAAGGAGCAGAACAGGATGACACAGTGAGATTTATTAACCTTAGCAGATGTAAGATTTAAGATTTAAGACTGGAAATTTTCTGACAAAAAGCAAACAAAATACTGTAAGGTCTCCTGAAATAAAAAAGGGAAGACTCTGATTAGTGCTTGGTATGTCGGTAGCTGACATTTATTTTTAGCTGCAACTATTGTACGAGATACAAAAAGAATTGAGCTGTGCTAGTTTAGTTTACTTTAGTTTGACACACCGTGCTGTCACTCTGCCAAATCTACAGTGTGTGCTAGGCAAAGGAAATTCAGATTCCAGGAACAGTGACTTCAGTGGAAGTTAATGTTTTTTCCCGTGTGATGAAGGAGATGCAATGAAACACTGCCATTTCCAGCAGAAGCTGCCAGTGGCAGCATTTAGGGGATGTTGTTGTGAGAAAAAAAGCCTTTTGCTTTTGCACAGAAGACAATTTGTGAGCAGCAGAACTGATGAACCCCAGGTTGTTCAAGAGTTGTGGCAGGATTTGGAAAACTTTGTCTGAAAACTTTGTCTGCACTTGGGGCTGTGTCCAACTTCCCAAGTATCAGGTGGGTCTTACATGGCTGCTTCAATTTTCAAATTGAATATTTGCAAAATATTTGTAAATAGCCATCCACAGACACAAAGAGCTTTATGGACTTTGTGTTTATTCTTGTTTATTCAATGTGACCTCAATCTCTCAGTGTCTTCCTGTGCTCTGTTGCACATATGGATGCAGCTTGGAGACCGAGATCTCATTGACAGAGCCAGCTTGCACTAATTTAATCCATTTATATAAAACAATGGGACAGGATAGTTCATGAAATCCCTTGCCCCAGTACTGCTGCCTCACATACTTGAAAATACTTTGACCCTGAATGATATGAAAAATAATGCTGACATTTAGCAACAAATTGTTATCTTCTGAGCTACAGGCCAGACCTGCTCACAGGGATGGACCCAGAGCCAAGGAAGGTTGGTACAAAATCCAGGGATCTTTTAGTAATGCCAGGAGAGGCTGCAGATCCTTAATAGGATTTTGGATGCTTTATTAAGGAAGTTACTTTTATACATTATAAATTGAGATCTTTAGGAGAAGTAGGTCAGAGAGAGCTGGAAGTGGTCACAGGAGAGAAGCTTTAGAGATGGTGAACTCTTCACCTCCAAATAAACTGGTTTAACCACATGGTGCACAATCAGGAGGGTGAACTTACCCACAGAGCCACAGCACCAAACTGAAGGGAGGTCTGATCCTCCTGAAGACAAGGTAACAACGTTAGGAATGTCCCTTTGTTTTACTACATGCAGCAGTACTTTAGTCTCTTAGATGGCAAGAGAGGATGTTTCTCTGACACAGAAATCTTTTTGTGGAAGGTGGTGCTCAGCTGCTCCTGTAAAGAGACTCTTTCTGCCTGAGCGATTTATTTTCTTAAACTTAGGTTTTAGTTCTTTGTAACAGGCAAACCACTGGTTAATGTTACTTAAAGTTTGAGAACGTCAACATTTTTGGGCTTAAGTTTCCTTTATTTCTGCAAAGTTTATGAATACGCTGCTGCATATATTGCTTGATGCAGAGTTCCAAATACATTACTAATTATTCATTTGCTAGATTTTTGCTGTATTTTCTGCAAAGATAATTTTGTTCTTCTTCAAAATATTTGTTTTCACTGTGCCTGGCTCCTTGCGCTTTCCTAGCCTGGGCTCAGGTCAAGGTGCAGTTTGAGAGGCTAAATAACAGGACTGTGCTAGTGCAGAGTGTCAGAGTAAAGTGCACCCATTAAAGTGTACACTGGAAACCATTTTGGAATTTGTAGATTTGAAACGCCAGCAGACAAAGGCCAAGTGACAAAGAAAAGTAAGGCTGGACTTTGGAGAGATTACGAACTTTTTTGCATGGCAACATTGATAAAAGCCTCCCCGCAACCCCATTGCTGAGCTGGAGCAAACAAAGCCGAGCTTTTTAGCTCTGTCTCTGGAATGGAAATGGACATCAGAAGGCGCATGTAAAATAACCAAACCAATATACAATTGCAAACTTGGATAATCTCTTTAGCCTACTTTCCTCCAGTAAGCGTCGGCTCTCTGAATCACCATTGAGAGCCTCAGAAAGCACCCCTGGAGCTGTGCTGCGGGAAGCTCGCTTTTCCTGACTTCCAGGCTGCATTTCTTTTTTTGTTTTTATTCTTTTCTCCCCATGCCTCCCGTCTTTGCCTCTTTCTCTATTTTTGTCCATGCAAACATTATAAAAGGCCTAAAAGTGGATAAGTGTCTGCTTCTAGTGTATTTAAGAGGGAGTACCATGCAGAGAATCCCCCAAGACAGCTGCTTTGGTTCCAGGCCAAGCTGGCATTAGTGCTAGAGGGATTTAATTATCATATATTAATATACAAACATAGAATATATGATGCATTTATCTGTTGAAACGGACTTTAGCTTTGTTTATAATTATTATTTTTTCAATTATACGCTTTCACCTGAGAATCTCCATATTCTTTGTCTGCCGTTACGTATGCTGCGTGAGGACAGGGACCTTTAGAAAGCCTCAGCTCTATTTTAATGCTTTGGGAACAGACTGGTTGGTGTGTGCACACAGTATACAGCTGTGAGCCTGGGACACAGTTCTGGGGTATTGAATTACCCTGCTGCGTGAGAACAGCAGGGGAGGCTCTGGTGGTATGCACAAGCAGCATCTTTTAATTTCAGAATGCAAGACAGAAGAGATACTAAGCTGTCATTAGAGAAACAGTTCATGGAACGTCCTCATTCTTAATTGCAGATTTCCTCTTGGATTTATTACATTATCTGGGTGCTTCCCTGGCACGCACTCAGAGAGTTCCTGTCTCTCTCTGCTTTCTCCTTTTTGTTATCTAATTATGAAAATTGATTTTAATGCAGCAACTAGACACTACGTGTATTCAGTGAATGCAGGCCAGAGGAACAGTTTCTTGCCCCCAGTACAAACTCCTAGTGACCATTTGTCTGAACTGCAAGCAGCTATAAGGATCCAAGTTTTCCTCATTTTCTACTGAGACTTTCTGGAATTTTATTCCATACAGCTCGCAGTGTGTACAGCCCTCACCCAGCCCAAGGGTGTATCAAAGGCCCATGAATGTCACAGATGTTCCCATATGGCAAGTGCTCTGCTGTCACCTACCCTGTGGCAGCACATGGCTCATTCCCTGTGCTGTCAGCAGCCTCTCCAAAGTGCTGCCTTAAAGCTATGAGAGGGAACAAGGGGAAGGCTCCCTCGAGCACTCCCTCCTCGCTCATTTGCTGTTCCTCTGCTGCACCATTTCCCCATTCGTTCATAGATCTGTTAGTGAGGATGTTTAGGAAAAACTGAAGTTTGCAATTGCAGATTCAAAGACAAAGTAATTTCTGGGGGCAACGTGTGGGTGAGGTGGGCTGCTCCCCTCCCAGCAGGGCTAGCAACCTTCCTCTCCTTCTGGGACAGAGAAACAAATTTTTAGCAGCCAGATTTCAGCAGGTGCAGTAAGTTCACTGATGTTTGGCTACAGCAGCAGCCAAAAAAGGCAAGGGATGCAAACGCCATCAATCTCCTCACTTCTTCCCCACTCTGGCCCTGGTCAGGGCTGCAGGCACAGGGCAGGAGCAGTGTGTCCTGGCTGCTGCCCTGCTCTGCTGGAAGGGTGGGGAGCAGGGGGAGCCAGGGACCACACAGGCCAGCCTTGGTCATTTTATAAATGCATCTTCTCATCTGCAGTTACTGAGACTACATTTATAGCAAAGTTTTGGGTGAGTCTGCTGTGGGTGAACTGTTTGGGACCACTTACCGAGGGATTTGGTCACTAGGGAAGATCCCTTGCAGTGCTCTTTCATGGGAAAGAAATACATTCAAACGCTACCCCTGCCCCTCCCACCACCCTTCGCTGCTCGGGATGTGTGTTCAGAAGGTCTGAGCTGAAATGACAACGAATGCCTTGCTGTCCCTGGGGCAGACGTGGCTCTCTGCCTTCCGTTCCCCTCCCTGTGCGTGCCTGTTCCTCAGGGCTGTGATTGGCATCTCAGGGAGTGGGTTTGCCTCGCTACACTTGGTAAAAACGCCAATATTGAGAAAACGGTGGGGGTGTACATTGCGCCCTGCCTTGCTGTGGTTTTGCACTATAAGCTCGATGTGCTGACACGGTTCTAGGAGACATCAGGTGGCTGCTGCAGCAGGAGCAGAGGCCAAGGCCTCCTGTCCCAGAGTGGCGAGGGGAGGGCAGCGTGGCTCCTGCTGGCAGCCACAGGCTCTTCAGGTGGCTCAGCTCCTCGATCAGAACGTGCTCACAGGGTCCATGCTGCCATCCAGTGCTGCTTCGGAAAAATGTAGTTAACCCCAAGCTCCTTGGACAGAAGCTGTGTCTCCCCAAGGCATTTCGGTGAGCAGTGCTGCCAGGGCTTGGGGCTGAGTGCTCTTGTGTCCATCCCTGTGGGTCTGTGAGCATTCAGTGTCCTCAGCTTCCAGCAACAGCTGACCCTTCTCAAACTTCTGATGTGTCAAAAGTGTGTTTGCAGTCAGCCATGCCTATACCTGAGCAAAACTGACTTTTTTGAAGGTTTTGGTGTTTGCAAAGTGCAGCTTCAGCATAAGGGAAGTTCCATCTCCTGAATGCTGTACTTTTGTAGCATTAGGGAAACAAAAGCCAAAGTAGTTGAGAATTCATCCTATGTTTTTCCCAGCTCCCACTGGGAGGAAAACAGTTGTCCACACAGTATCTTCTAGGGGGTCATGGTTGCGAATGGATGGCATTATTATGGGAGTCTTTTCATTAAAAGCCAAAGGGATGGGATCTCTCTCCATCACCACCCCAAAGCTCTGCTTTCCCTAAAGAAAGAAAACCCAAGACCCCAGGCAAGTCAATTAAGTATTGTATAGACCTGTCAGACAGATAAGAAAGGGACTCTTTGGCCATAGTGAGGCCAAGGGAGGGGAATGGATCCCAGAAAGTCTGTTGAGCAGATAATAAGTAGCCTTTATCTGGGAGGTGTGTCTGTGTGTGTTTTTTGAGGAGATGCAATGTCAACCTCCCAGGCTCGCCTTCTTTGTTGGGCGGCCATTGGCTTTAATTAAAAACCTCCAAGGGAATGTTAATTGGCCTGGGTTGAGGGTGGGAATCATTACTTCATCTCCCCCCCAAACCCCTGCACACACACATGCAGGAATACACATGCTTGCTTTTTCAGCACAGAGGAGCAGCAGCAGCTGGCTCCTGGCAAGGCTCCCTTCCCCAGTGTGTCTGTTTGCACGTCACCGATTGGTAAAGGAACAGCAAATCCTTGTGGGGCTTTGATTCCTTCTTCTGAGAAGTGAGGGGAAGATCTGCCAGCTCCTCGGGTCCACCTCAGAGCCCTGTGCAGCCAGAACTTCTTTGGCCAGGGCAGCAGCGACGGCCAGCAGCAGGTTCCCCCAGGAGCCATTATGTAAAGTGGACCCAGTTGGCTAATGAACCTTCTTTGGCTTTGTTCCTTTGAGCATTGTTTTCCATTGGTTTAGTTTGTTGAATTAGGTCATTTTGTCCCACAGTTAAGAGAGGGAAGCCTCAAGTGAGCTTGCCAAGACATGACAGGGTTGTCTATTCCAAAAAACCTTTGCTTAGTTTACATTCTTTTCAGCTTTTCCAAGATGAGTAAAAACAACCTTACCCAGCTTATATGCTGGATCTATTCATTATCACAGCATAGACTAACCTCTCCCCATCATCTGTTTGGTGGTTTTTTTCCTGTTGCCACTCAGAGCACTAAGGGCAGTATCTCAGGAGTATTCGTTGGAAACAGCAGTGGTTCATGGTCCTGCTGTCTGAAGTCTCAGACTAATGGGAATCACAGTTTCAAAGTCCTATGCTTTTTTCTTTCCAAGCTATGATCTTGTTAGTACCAATTATCCTTGTGACTATAGCTTTTCCTAAAGCTGTTTAGTTTCAAAATACTGTGATTTTTTTTTCCTTTGTGTCTCAAATATTATGTATTGTGACAGTTTGTAGAAACAATCCCCAAAATATAGATAATAACTGAAATGAAAAAAAACCCCAACCCAGCACCTTCCAAACTCACTGTCATTTGCTTCTAACAAAAGATGTGTTTTTCTTTCAGTGCCATAAGTGTAGATCCAGAGGAGTACAAAGTGCACAGCAAACTTCTACCTTGAACTTCTGCTGTTAATGGTTTTGATATTATTAGCACACTCTTAATCGGGGCTAATGTGCAGCTTCAGACCCTCACAGCTATAACAACAGCTCAGTATCGAACTTCAGGCTTTTTATGTTGTTAACAGAGAGACAGGCTTCTATTTGACGTGCTTTTATCACCTTCCAGGGGAGTCTTTCTCTCCTTTGACTGGCTAGGAAGGCTGTACTCCCAGCACAGGTAATTAGAATGTATGTCAAAATTTGGATGCCGTAAAACAGGAGTACCTGTGTTCCAAGGGCTAAGGTCTCTGCAAAGCCGAGGAGAAAAATGAAGCCTGTTCATTTCCCCAGAATTATGTTTAAAAGGAGAGAAAACATGTCAGGCTCTTGGGGGAGGTAACACAGCTGCCTTGTATTGCCTTCTGGAATATCTTTTAAAAGTGACCTTTTCAAAGGATGTTCTTGTGCTCGTGGCTTGTACCCATTTTTGCTCCTAGGTATTCAAGCATGAGTGTGATTTTACTTGATAATTGAAAGAGTAGAGCTATTGAATTCCTAACAAGGACATCCCTTCTCAAAAATTGCTCATTAACTGTTGGAATTTTAAACTAAATACTAGAGCTTTTAAGGAGCCTAAATTGAAAGGTCTTCTCTGTTACACAACTTTCATTCTCTTGATTCACATACTGTGGTAAGTTTTGGCATTAGCACGACCTTTCAAAGTAAGCAAGGCATAAATCTGTATTATACATAGGAAGCAAGGGAGAAAACGTAGCAAAATGAGAAAATCTCAGAACTCCGTATCATTTAAATTTTGTTTATTAATCCTACAAAGTACAAGCCCCATGTGGTCTCTTTGGACCATCTCAAGGTAAGAAAGAGAACACTTTAGTAAATCATGCAGGATTCCTTCATGTTATTGACTGATCTTAAAAGATGGATGAGAAGGCTGAAAATCTTTTCAGGCTCTAGAAGAGCTGTAGGTTTGAGCCTCCAGCAGCGCAACAGATTGCACAGATGTGGTCCTTAGCCGATTAGTGCTGAATGCATCTGTCCTGCTGCCAAATCTCCTCTTCAAGGGCCACGTTTTATCCCATCCCTTATTTTAGTTATACTTTAGTCACTATTAGCACCTGATAGAAATTACAAAACAAGGCAGAAGTGTCAGCATACTGTTAATTTTCGCAAAACACTGGAATTAAACAGCCACGTGGCTGTGGCTGACATTACTCATGACAAATACATTTCGTTTCACTGGTTTTGAGCCAGTTCTCCTTTAGTGCCTGTCTGAGCTGCAATAAACAGTGCTGTGATGATGTGTTGTGGATAGGTTGGGCAAACGCCAGAGGAGTTAACATCTTTCAATGTTGTATAACCTGTTTGCAGGAGAGCTTTAAAATCTGTGATGTCTTTCACCCTAACCTGGACATATGAAAATTCAGATTCTTTTACAAAATGTGGGAAAAAAAGAAATCCTTTAAGTGGGCACAATAACAATTCAAACAATTTTTCAGGCCGACAGACAGATTAAGGGAAAGGAAAAACATGGTAAGAAAGTAGACTTGGGGCCACTTTTCTGGAATAATCAGTGACCCCAGACTCAGTCCTATATGCACTGAAGTCAAGCAGGCAGCTCAAAATCAGTTTTGTAGGGTGAGATGCTTTGATTCTGGTTATTTCTCAAGTCGTATTTGTCAGTATTCTAGTGCAGAAGCAGCACTGAAGGCAAGTTAAAGGACATATTTAAAATATAAAATATAGGAGGTCTGCATAAACATAATTTTAAAAACTAATTACCTCGAAAACCACAAACTACTGCATTGTGTACTCTGAGTATGTCTTTTTGTTGTAGAACTGCCTTAGAAACTGCTGGTTTTCTTCTTTTTTGGACTACAAGGTCAACATAAGCATTTCTTTCCACAAACCTTGCAAATCACATCACTTGAATCAATCAACAAATCGGGTCTGCTGAGGCCCAGTTAATGAAATGGGCTGTGGTGCTAATCTCTTGCCCAATAAAAACCTGAGCTCGTAAATCAGGTTGGCTGGAATGTTTGTAGCTCTGTCCTAGGACCAGCACCATCCCAACCAGGGATGTCGGGGAGGAGGGGAGCAGGTCTGGGTGAGGAGGGCAGGGCAGATTTGCTGATTGCTCTGGAGCTGCACTGACAGATGCTCCTGAGGAAGGTCTGCAGGCAGCCAGGAGCGCTGTCCTGGCCCTTGGCCCAAGTCAGCCCACCTGCAGTATGGAAAAGAAGAAGGGAGCCAGCTTGGTGGGCTAAAATAGCTGATTGGCAGCTGTGGAGGAGTTGCTGAGTGTTCAGGTGGCAGGACAAAACAAAGTTGCCTATGAAATGAATCTTTCAGCCTATGGGATGTGTCAGCATGAGTAGGGAGGAACACTTGTGGAGTGCAGGTGGTTTGCCTGGAAAAACGTGCTCACAGTGGAAATGGCCGGGAATCATGCTAGGTGATAGGCAGATTGTCATCTATTTATGCTTTTTAAAGTATATTTTTGTAAAATACAGGAGTTAGCAGAAGATGATCCTAATGATTCCAGTCTGCGATTTTCTCCCTCTGTTCCTTTTAGGAGAGCCCATCAAACACCAATAATTCTAATCTTTTACAAGTACCTAATGGCTCCCTGCCAAGAAAGGTTTTAAGAAATAAATAGGAGCTCTTAATGCAGTGAATTTCAGTTTTGCCTAATCTGTGCAAATTGATGAATTAAATCCCTTTGCATCTCAAACCCACTTTGGTGATTTGCATGGCGATTATTTCAGTTTTCATAAATTTTCCCCAGTCATTTCCTGTCATTTCTCAAGAACAGACATCTAATCTCTGCAGAAACGTGCTCATGTAGTATGTGGTGTTTCAAACTTGCCTGTACATATTCAGCTCTTGCGTGGCCACAGATAATGTATGTAGATGCATGCAGGACACCAGAAAGCTCAGCTGGCCCCGATGAATGTGCCTGCAACGTCTGCGTGTGCATCCTCTGCAAAGAGCACAGGCACGTTCTGAGCTACCATGAATGGGATTCAATGAGCAGCAATTAGGTTTGGCTGCCTGGCATTCACAGAGACCAAAGTGGAGGCTAGTTGTTGTGTATGAATCCTGTATTGTGGACCTGTAGAATGTATTTATAAACTGCATTTGATGTGTAAGATGCAAGACTATGGAGTATAGTTCAGCTGCTGGCATGGAGCACGCTGAAGTGACAGCTGAACAGATAAGCTAAGAAAGATTCTTCTGTGTTCTGTTCCTTTTCCTTGGAGTGCTCTAGTGAAGTTTAAATGCCTGCTCTGCTCAGGCATTAATTGAAAAGCATCCCTTAAAATGCAGCTTCTTTGCCTTCTGGGGCCTTCCCACAGAAGTTTTGTCATCTAAGTCTGTCCCTCTCATACAGCCTCTCAGTATGGCATGAGCTGGAGAACATTCCTTTGTCTTAGAGCTTGTCTTGTCCTCATTTTAGCACATACTGGCACAAAAGGGAATATTCCTGATACATGGGATGTGTTGGAATACAACGGTTATGGTGTTCCATGGCAGTCAGTTATTTGTTCTGGTGTCAGGAGCTGTAGTAACTCACTTGTATTATCAGAAAAGTTTTGCTAGTCTGAGATGGAGTCTCTCTGCTGCAAAAATAGCAGTTCTGAGTACCAGCTGTGGAATTATTGTTATGCTATCCTTAGCCTTAATGCTTTTTCATTTTCTTTCTCATCTGCTGTTTTCATGCTTCTCGGGAATGGCTGTTTGTTTATGGAAGCAGTGCATGTATGTTTTGTAGATAAATGGTTTTAGATACAAACAGAGCTAGAGATATGCATCATGTATGTACATGATATACATCTGTGTGTCTGTGCACTTTACATGTTCCTATGAATTAGGAAGTGATTTAATCCCAGTTTTATGGCAAGGAGAGCATCCTGAGGAGCTAATGGTACTTGCAAGGATAACCGAAAAGCCAATGTCCGAGACAGGATCAGAATCAGGCTTCCACTCTCTCTGCTTTCATCAGAATTGTAGAAGATCAGCCTAGGAAGGACAGGAGGTCTGCTCCATTCTGATGCCCCCAGGCAGATCCATTCAAAATAAACTACTCATTACAGATCTTCTCCTAACTTCTTGAAACCTCTGACAGTGGAGGTTCCCAGGGTCCTGCCAGTGGTCACTTTGGCTGCTAGCTGCATGTTTGCCCACCACAGACTGTCCTGTGGTAGATGACTGCCTTTGGTGTGTGGCCCTGGAAATTTAATAGGCTCTTTCTGTGTTGAGATGCTCTGTGGTACTCCATGTTGTGGTATTTCTGAGTCTTCTCTGTTTAACAGAGTCTCTTGGGTATCTGTTTAAGAATTCTGAGCCTGCTCCTTAATCTAGAAAAGGGAATGTAATACTATAGCAGGTTGAGCGTGGTCTAGAAATTCTGCATTTTCTTGGTAAATGCTTAGAATGTGATTGTCCCATATGTTTGGTTGGACCCATGGGAAACTCATGTGTAGGGAAAGTACAGCTGAACTGCAAGGTAGAGAGAGATACAGTTTGTCTGACTGGTAAAACCCCAAAACCTAGTGGAAAGGAGGCTGGAGTTTCATGCATGTTTTTGAAGTTATCTCCTGGTTAGTAACTAACTCATTCTTTTCTTAAAATATAAAATAGTGTGATTCCACAAGATTGGAGGATGTGAGGATGAAATTAGGGCATGGTTTGAAAATCTAATTATTGGTGGCTCCAATGGCTAACAGTTCCCTTGCTGTCCTCTCCTCTCTCCCTGCCTCCCATAGCTGCTGGCTCCAGGGCTGCACGCTGAACTGGGCTGGGAGAGCAGTCAGGGCTCCCTTCTTTGCTGGGTTATTTTTAACTTGTCTCAGTTGCTTGATCAAGCCCAGCATTTCGTCTCCATGAAGCAGTTGTTCTGACACTGCTGAAGTGAATGCTTTGGGGGTGGAAAAGAGCTGTGCAGGGCAAGGACGGATGGCGGGAGCTACTTCAGTTGACCTTGCTGCCAAAATAAATGTGGATCATTCTTCCACTGGAATGCAGCACAGCGGAGAAGTGCTGCCTGGAGAGCGCTTGCTGCATGGGCTCCCTCTTCACCATTTAGACTCATTATAGAGAGAAGAAGAATAGTTTTCCCTGCAGTCCCCAAGCAGAGCGTTTCCTCTTTAGCATGAAGAAAGCCTTTTAAGAACATTAGCTGAGCTATTACAATGATGAGGATGCATGTAGGTCAAAGTGGTCATTAATTCGCATGTCCTCATTCCTCTGCCTCTCTCCTGCCCTTGCCAGTTAGTGTCCACCAAGTTGTCAGGGTTTGTTTTTTAACATAGATCTCTGTTGCCTAGGCAGTGGATTAGGAGTGCCCCAGTTTGTGTCAGGCTCTGATCAATCTCTAGGTAGGAACATCTATCGAGGCTGGATGTGACCTTGGGAAGAGAGTGTGGCTGTTCAATATCTTGCCCCTGAGCTGAGTCTCTCTCCCCACGTGTGTAATCCTAGAGTTTGCATATTTTCCATAGAGGAGATTCCAGCTGGCCTTTGATGTCACGGCAAAAATATTTCTGGAGGACAAGTCAACTCTTTTATACAGTGAGCGTTGCATGTACTCGGAATCAAAGTGTAAATTATATCTTTCTAAATGTGTGCACCTACTCTTGAGTATCAGAGCTGCTCTTAAAATACATACTGCTCATGAAGCTCTTTATTGCCATTATGAAGGAGCTAAATGTCAATTTAGAGTAAGATCTTGGTAAGCCTTGTATATGAGAAGGCTTTTTCCACCTGTGATGTTCTTGCCAATGTTTATAATACCACAGTATCCAGCAATTATACTGGAAGATTGGAGGCTACCCGTAATTAATTTGCAATGCTGAGTGCTGTTACAACAGTTGGTGGAGGTATCCTGAATATTCCTAAGGAGGAGAATATTATGTACAAGGGCATTTTAAACTGGACTTCTCAGTTTGCAAGAGAGAAATGCAAGTTAACCTTTCCACTGCAAATCTTTGCAGTATAATAAAGCTCACTCTTCCTCATGACTGCTACCCACCAGTCCAAGACAAAGGTGAAAGAAGTTACAAAAATGTGACTTTGGCAGTCTTGGAAAAGAATTTTATGTCTCTGTGCATGAGATCCATCAGAGCTTTATGCATCCGCCATGTGTTGTGTATTTCCAGCAAAGCGTGGAAGTTGTGGTCTGAACATGAGGAGAATTATATCTTTCATAGGCAATGATGTGAAGATGGCTTTTGAGCTGGGCCTTTTATTGGGACAGGCTGAATCTCCACTCTCACCTTGGCTCTGGAGATGAAAGCTTGTACCCCTGAGCAGTGATTTGAGAGGGCACGAGTGAGGGGTGAGCAAGCCAGCGGAGGAGCACTGGCCCCAGAGCCTGAGCTGGCAATAAAGCTGTTTGTATGCAGGTCTGTGTGCCTACACAACTGCAGAAGGTGTGTTGTGCAGGATAAATGCATTTTACAACTCGTTGGGAACACTCTCACCCACTTTCTCTCATGATTATTATCTGGATTCATAATTAGCCTAGCACAGCTTCTACCTTGATAGTAGAGTGGATTTTCTTATGGTTCGAACAGCTCTCTGTCCTTCTGTCAGCACATCTTGACTGCAAGCTATTGCTTAGTTGCATTTGAGAGGTTTCCCCAGTTTAGCTGCTTAAAAGCATTTCTTAGGAGGCTGCAGGTTTTCACTGAGCTATTTGTCTGGCATTTCTCAGTTTGCTTCCTGTTGATAGTAAACCGATGTAAAAACACCAGAGTTGTAATAAACTGTGTCCACTCGTTCACTGCCAACCAGCTCTAGATTTGTCTAAAAGTCACTGGAGCTGTGCACCAAATATGTATTTTTTTCCTACTCTTTTTATTATTTTATAGAGCAAAGGGCAAAGCCAGACTGAAGGTCAGTTTATTTCTTCCTGCAGAAAGGTGGCATGTCCTTTTTGTGTTTGCCAGTGTTTAGTTAAGGGATAAACAGACAAGAGAACTGCCTTGCCCCAGAGGAGTGAGGAGCTGACCCAAAGGCATTCAGATCCTGCAAAACTATTTTGGCAAGAAGTTGGCCAGGAGGGACTGAAGCAGAAACACACTTCTCCTGCTGGCGTTTGCCTAGGACACAAACATGGGACACAATAAACTTTCACAAAGGTCCATATGCAAGTGCCTAGGGCTGGAAAATGCAAAAGTGACACGGATGAGCATAGATTAGAACTGTTCCTGACTTCTTAGGCCACATGGTTTTATAAGGCCATCAAGACAGCTACAGAAAAAACTGGCCTGAGAGCACAGACAGCACAGCCATCCCGGTGCTGTGCCTGGAGCCAGGCCTGAAGGAGAGTGAGGCAGTGATGCTCCTCATAGAAAAGTTCCTCTCCCCCCTAGGAGTTCACTGAGTTTCACTGGCAGGGATGCAAATGAGAGGGAGAATGTAGAATTAAGGCAAGGTTGTTCTAAGAGTGTATAATCACAGGTCACCCAAACACCCTTTCCAGCGAGGAGAGAGGGTAAAACACCAATAGTAAATACCGAGGTGAATAACCAGGCCCTTCTGGTAAACCTCTGGCCACTAGAATTGTGCACCGTGAGTAGACGCAGAAGCTGTGAGGTGGCAGCTACCCATGAAGTCAGCAGCAAAATAAGGAACACTGATGGAGGGGTTTCTGGAGAACAGCCAGCATCAGCTGCTCTGGGACAGCAGCTCCTTTCTGCCCTGCTCAGAAATGCTCTTGCCATGCTGTGTTGTGTGTTAAGGTGAGGTGTTCTCCACGCAGAAGCACCTGGGCATGGAGGAAGCCATGCAGGATTTGTCAAGGACTAAAATGTTCCACAGGGATGTGGTTACGCTGCTGCGTTCCCTTTTTCCTGCGGGAAAAAATATATTGCTGGTGGAGGATAAAAATAGCCCTCAGTCCCAGACCTGGCAAGCGTCGATATATGTGGTAAGCATTCGATGTTGAGGCTAAATAATGAAGCCATTTAAATGCTCTTTTCTTGGTAATGATTTAATACCAGAAGATGCTGCCAACACTGCAGTCTGGCAAGCAAGGCCAGAGCCAAAGCTGAGTCCCAAATGTTTTCTGTGGGTGTTACTCAGCAGGACAGGGTCACTGTGTTAGCAAGTTCTCAGGTTCTCCTTCGCTCCTTCTGCGAAAGCAACCACGAAGGAAAGGGAGAGAGAAAACAGACTAAGTTTGGTCCTGAAGAATACCAAGGCAGGGCTTCCTGAGACAGAATGCTGGAGGAAGGGGAGTTGTGCAGAAGGTGCAGGACAGCCACACCAGACCAGGCCATACCCATCTTTTCCTAGCAATAGTTGGAAATGGTGCTCAGGGATGGCCAGGAATATGTCAGGCATGTCGGATACCTGCCCTTAACACCCTCCCAGCCTCCAAGAGTAGTTTGGTCCTTCTTTTTACCCCTCGTGTGTTCAGAGGGGAAAAAAATAGTGCTTTTTGTAGATTCTTGAGCAGTCCTCCCTTATTTACAAAAAAATACTGGAGGGATATCAATTTTTCATGAAAACAAGACAGGAAGGCTTTGAATTTTGCATACTGGTTGGGCTAAAAGGGCAACAATATGATGCATTTTAATACATGCGGTTTGAGTTTCTTTGAATGAAAAATATCAAGTAAGCAAGTTAAAAGGAAGCCAGGGCTACTTCTGAAGCTTGCAAGATAGTTAAAAGCAAATAATTTAAAACATTTCATTAAAAATGAACCCAGAAGTTTTTTGAAGCTCAACATTTTGTTCTGCAAGCTCAGCATATTCATTAACCTCCTAGTGAAGATTGCTGAACAGCTGGATCCAATTTTTGGAAAGATAATCATAAAGAAATTAGATTAATAGTCTGTAAGTGAAGCAGTTGGTGATCAGCTCTTTCATATGGAGCATGTTGTTAGCTGTTTTCCATGTGAAGATGGTTGCTGCAGTGCCAAGAGGAACGAGGCCATATCTCGATGAAGCAGATATCAGTTCTCCTGGCCTGTGAACACAGCAAGGCACAGATAAGCAGGATTGCTGCTACCTCCCTTTTCTCCTTTCCCACCTCCCTGTTCCAGACTCATGAGCTCTGTGGCATATATGCTTATTTGCTGCAAGGGAATCACTGCCCTTTCAATAGCAAAGGCAGGAGGTTTCTGACATACCAGTTAGTGCAAAAAGGCTCCTGAGGGCCCCAGTGAACATGAAGTGCCTTTGTGGGGTGCTTTACTGTAATGCAGAGAGGTAAATGTGAAGGATTTGTCCCCACCAAGGCACAGCCACAAATGAAGTGCCATTAGCTGACAGAACTCCAAGCTCAGCCATAGCTGAACTGGGCCAAGGCAGAGCACACCTGAGTCCCCATCAGGCTGTCCTATCACCACTCGCATTTTTCACTTGCTTCAAGCAAGTCCCACAAGAAAAGCTGCAGATTCTCTCGTGTTCTCCAGTCAGTGGCAGCCACTTTTGTGGAAACCCAAAAACCTCTCTGGCCCTGGCAGCATGTCCTTCCCACAAACTGCTCCAGCAGGGATATGTATTTCCCTGCAACACCCACTGCTCTCACATCCCTGGATTCAGTCTAAACAAGTGAAAGACAGCTGTGCCTCACGCTCTCAGTCTTTCCCTGGCAGTCTCCAAATGCTGCATCCTCACTGAAAGTGCCCTGGTTTTGCTTGCATGCAGCAATTTCATTCAAAGGAAACAAATATCTGGTTTGAATGCAAATATGGGCTCATATCAGTGATGCCCCCACTCTGTTCATGTTCTAGGAGCTTTCTCTTGGGCCTGTGACAAGCCAACAGAAATGGAGCAGTAAGGCAGGAATTAGAGCACATTCACTTTTGCTCAGGGGTTGGCACATCCTGCAGCCACCTGGCTGCTCTCTGCTTTGCTTCTTAGCTCGCTCATTCTCTGACCCGGGAGTTTATTCCCATTCAAGCAAATAGATGCAGAACAACCTGGCAAACCTTAGGGCTTGATTTCCTGACTAGGTCACCACAAACTGTGGCAGTTGTTTGCAGTGTGATTCCCAGGCAGTTTACCAAATGCCTTGTTTTAAAAAACCAATCATCACCAGCTTTCACGCATCCTTCTGTGTTCTACAATCACCAGAATGATACACTGGTTCTTACCCGCTGACATTTCCTGGGCAATGTATATCCTTATAGAACTGCACAGGTTTTAGGGACAAACTGCTACAGTGAGCCTTTAGGTGGCATCCTGCTGATGCCTGCTGATGCCTTGGCTGCCAGGTACTCTAAGGTCTCAGCCCAGGGTTTGATACAGGACACCCCAGAGCTGCCAGGACTGTGGAAGCCCAGCTCCAGCACCTTGCACAGGCACATCCTCCCAGGGCACTGCTCCATCCTTGGGCAGCAAATGGCTTAAGCACATGCCTGAGGTTAAATATCTGCCTAAAGTCTTCTCACCCTGAGTGGGAATGGGTCTGGGCCCAACTGGAGTGTTGCTTTGAATCAGGGTTGAGAAAATTCTTTTTTTGCTGTGTCTCCCCACTGGTCCCATGCCAGAAGAGCCCTGATTGTGATGGAAACGTGGAGTAGAATAGGCCATGTCTGACTTTTGTCATGCTGGAAGCCAGCCAGATCTCTAAAAGCGTTAGTCTTTTTCTTTGTAGATTGAAAGGAGTATTTGAATTAAGTGACAGAGCTAGGTAAGGAGGCAGAAGGGGTTTTTGTTTTCCTTTTTACTCAGACTTTCAGTACATGCTTAAAATGTGACATTCTTGTCTGGTATTTTCAGTTTAGACAGAAAGTGGTTGTTTCTTGGGTTGAAAAATCGAATTCCAGAAAGAAATAATGCTTCTGGCAGAGCAGCCTGCATTCCAGGGCACGATTTCCTCTAGAAACTAGTCCAAGAGAGTCAATATTGGCTGATATGACCATGACTGCATGTATTTCCCATTAATTTTCTTCAAAACTTGCCAGAAAATTCATGTTTTGGTGCCAACAGATCACTCTTCCTTTCCATATATTTTTACGGTCATCATTCACTAACCCCAAAAGTTTCCCTAAGGAAAAGGAAAAGATGTAATGCAGCACACTCAATCTGCTCCCAGTGCCTGCTGCAGAGGGACAGAAGGTGACAGATGGAAGCCCTACAGCAAAAAAACAGCAAGTTCTTCAGGAATGTGGGTTTGGGAGTCCCTTGCAGGGTCAGTATTTTCTGGTGCACAAGAAAACAAGATTCTAAATGAGATCATAAAGCACAGGGTAGTTTTGACCTTTCCTTTCTGTTATCGCTTTCTGCATCAGCTCTGAGCAGAGCTTCATTTGTCTGATTTTTATGTTTGCCCTAAATTATCTCAGAGTGCTTTTTGAAAATGCTCAGGCCATTGTGGGATGTGTGCTGGCCATTTCTGCACTGCATTCCGCAGCAGTGGCTGTGACCCTGCAGCTTTGAGGGCACCTGTCAGTCCCACAGTACAGGGAAGGGTGGGATGGCTCTGTGCCTCTTTTGCCTGAAAGAGTCCCGAGCTGGAATAAAGCATAATGTGATCATAGTTTGTCAAAGATGGAAGAATGCAGCTGCAGATCCCCGAGCAGTCGGTGACAACAAGTCCCTGGATTCTCCTGGTGGTAAAGTGCATTTCAGCACATCCTATCCAGCAGCTAAACCATTTCTGTGTCCTAGGTCTCTAAAAATTATTTAATTTTATCTTTCTGCACAAACAAGTTAGTGATGAAACTGCCAAACAATTGACCCATGAGGGGTTTTTTGACATTCCACCTGGGCATCTGTCACTTCACCAGGTGTCATTCCTCAGCACAGTGTAGGACATATCCCAAACTTTGCATTGTTGCCTCAACAGGCCAATCTATTCCCTGCCTTTTGGTACTGCACATCACAGCTCAGCTTTAAGCAGTCATCTTGTCCTGCCAGAGTATTTTTTCTGTTTCCTTTCTTTTTCTGTGAATAAAACAGCTGTGAGTGATCCATAAACCAAAATTACATTCACAGATACTTTACAAATGAGGGATGGGAGATAAATGTATAAATATAAAAATGTATATAAATATAAAAAATTTTAAATATAGAAATGTATATATTTGTTTAATTATTGACTACATTGAACTCACCTGTAAGAAGTCATGCTTTTATCACTATATATTGTACACAGAGGGGAGTTATGTTGAATTTCAGCAAACTAAGTTGGATTAGTTGAAATACACACAAGAATCAACAACTAGTATGTGTGTTTATAGCAGCATTTCTAATTGGAGGCTTTAAAAATAGTACCACTGTAGAGTTTTTCCTTATATCTCAGCTGCTGAAATAAGGGGAGTCACCTTGGACTCCCCTTATAGAGCAGAAGGAACTTTTTTAAAATTTGGGACTTACTGTACAATACCAGCTATAACTGTGTGCAGGCGTGTCTGTAGGTGGAGGCTCCTAACTCGTTCCATGCTTGGCCTGGCACTGTTGTACGTGAATGTGCAAAGAGAAGGCAGCAGGGGAATCTGATCTGCCTCAATTCTCCATGAAGTCCATACAGCCGAGTACTCTGAGGGGAAAACCCCAGTCCCTGCTCATGCACCACTGTCCCCAGTGGCGTGGGCAGACCCATCCACTGATCAGATTTTATCTATTCCCTGAGCTGTTAAATGAAGAGGTTTTGAGAGCTAAGTGACAAAGCTCCTTAGTTCCAAATCTGTTCGCAGCAGCAGTGCTGCCATCACCTGTGCTGGGAGCTCAGCTCTGGCTACCCTCTGTGAGGCAGCGGAGGCAGGAGTAGCAGGGCAGGCAATTTGGGGGATGCTCTTCTGCCCCTCTCCCCTGCAGCTGCACACTTTGTCTTTGGTAGCTTTCTGTCCTCTAGCTGGGGTTTCAGAGGCAGGGACATAGAAGGGGACTGATGCATTTGGGAACCATGGAGCTGCAAGTGGTGAAAAAAGACTCCCAAAGAGACAATAAGCTCCATGCCATCCTGCAGACCCAGGCAACTGAGAGTGTTAAAAAAACAGCCTTCTTTCTCCCCCGTTTTCTCCCTAACATTTCCACTTAGCAACAGAAGAGAAAGTCACATCAAGTGAAGTCATTGTTTTGATTTCTGTGGATTTCCTGGATGGACTAGGGGCTTGCTTTCCAAGATACGTAAAGTCCCAGCTTCAGCTGCCTCCAGCCTAGGGACATGCATGGGATGTGACAAGCTCTGCTGGGCCGCAGGATGTGCTGCAGGGATGTTCCAGGTAGGGAAAGAAGGATCGCTGCAAGGCAGCTCAGTGCTGAATTCCTGTCTGCCAGGAATTAATCCCTTGAGTGGGTGCTCACTGCAGCTGTCTGCAGCAGCTTAAGCCTGCAGGTGGGAAGAACAAAAGTAGGTGAAAGCTATCTTCTTTTTCTCTCACTCAGGCGTGGTGCACGATGGTTTGGCCTGACTCTCAGCAATGATGCTGAACCCAAAACAACATCACCCAGCTCTCAAACCCCTGTCCATTTTTTTCCAAAATACAGTTTCTTATTCTACTCCATGTTGGCAAAGCCACATCAATCCCACCAAGCTCCAGCCCCAAATTCTTGTCAGTGCTTCCCTACTTATTTATTTTAGCTTTTCTTGAAACTCTGTTGTATGGCAGAGCTCCCTGTGATGGTGGCTTTTGTCAGAGTCCTGACAAAAGGCAAAGGTCAGACATGGCACTAAGTGAGGTTTGTGTTTGATCTTTGCTGCACTCGTGCTACCCTTGGGCTGAAAACTGCAGAGTTCCCTTCAAGACAGTGTCTGTCTTTCTGTTTCTCAAAATATAAAGGGTTTGTAGTATCAGCATTGCTATTTGTAGATTGCCTCAGCATTCATTTCGCTTGTATAATGACGTGCTCCACTGAAATACCAGAATTAGGCAAGATCTCGAGTGAACGATCCATCACCTCTCAGGAAGGGCCCAGAGGACGTGTGGAAGACCTGCCAGAATCACTGAACATGAGGCTCAAACTGAGCATTAGCCCTGTCAGCTCCCTATCTGGTGGTATTTTTTTTTCCCCATTTATTTATCATCATTCTGAAACTAATTTGGAAGGTAATTATTTAATACTGTCAGAAAGTATACAGAAGGGAGGAAAGGCCTCTCTAATTGTGTTTTGACATTCTTTGACATCAGCGATTCTTTTGAAGGAAAGACAAAAAAGAAACAAAATCTGTTCAGTCAAGATTTTTCTGCCTTTTGTTTTCTTTGGCTAAGAAAAATCAGGTTTTTGAATCCCACTTTCTTGGTCTTTTCGTTGTTTCTTTTTTCATTTTGAAAGGAAAATAGAGCATGGCCAACCAGTTACGTACCAAACATTACGACCGATGCCCTGTACCAGAGGAAACTCTGTTTTGCTAGCATGAGACGCTGCAAAAAGTGACAGAAACAGTTAAATCCCAAATCCCTGTGGGGAGGACACTTTGTTCTTCTTCCTGCTGCCCTGCTGGAGTTGGTGGCTGAGTGTTGGGCGGCTCCAAAGCCACACTCTCTCCTCTCTGTATGAGTGGATACCTCTGAGCTCATTACAGGGGAGCATCGCAGACGTTACAGAACCTCTGGGTCTGCCACAGGGACATCTTGAGAGATGCCACTACAGAGTTCCTTCTCCTCAGCTCCCTTCAGCAGCCCTGAAAGGCTCTTACCACAGATTTCTTTCCTATAGGTGTTCAGGATATTTTTTTCAGCTGCCTGGTAAGCTTTAACACTGCTCCTTTCTTGGGTTTGACAGGTAAATGAGAGCACAAGCTCCCAGAGTGTTTTTTATGAATTACATTAAAATGTCTAAATTTTCAAAAGATCAATAAAACCTGAAATCTCCCAAGAGACCTAGGGCTTTTCCCTGGGATTAGCCCCAAATGAAAAGGCCATTACTGTTTGAATATTTCCTAAGTACATTCTAGATGTCTTTTAAAATTTTGATTGAAAGTTAAGTGTACAAGTTCTTTTGAAGGGCCTTTCTGATCAGTTGTCAAGGAAGTGAGTTGAAAGGAGAGAGCGACTGAATTTGAGCAAAATCGAAGACTTGTGGGATTTCCCACAAGTGGGGTCTGAAAGAAATCTGCACTCCTCCTCGGCTGTTACTTGTGGGATGTGGTTAGGGAAGCCTCTCACCAAATGATGTACAGACAGCACAGCTTCTGGTGCTGCTGCACAGCAAAAAAACACTTCGAGACAAGCATCATTTCACAGGGGAATGAGAAGAAAAAACACAGAGTTTCCTAATAAGCTGTCAGTAGTTTTCTGAACCCCGGGAAATACACTGTCCCCCTAGTGTCTATGGCAAGGCACCCCAATCCTGGCAGTGAAAATGAATGAGCATATTTTGCAGCATTAACTTTCTGGTGAAAGAGATCATGTGAATGAAGTTATTCAACCACATGGCTGTTCACAGAGTCTGCATCACGTGCACTCCTGAGTTTCCAAATGTCCACAAAACAATGTGCAGAAATTATTCACATGGCTCGAGTTTGTCCCTGCAACAGAGCTGAGTCCACCATCTGAGAAACAGGATTAATATGTAACATGACACAATTTCTTAGTAATTTTGTGGTTCCTTAAAAACAAAAGCATAAAGTGCAGACAATACACTCTCAAGTCATTGCTTTGCTCTGGTTAAGGCAGAACTTTAAAGCTGTATCTTGTCTTACTGTCATGAAACACTGGGAACTCATGGGAAAACTTCCTTCAGAAATCTGAATGCCTTTGTTGTCTGTTTTTTTGGAGCCTGCTTTGTTGTTGCTGGTTTTTAATGGTAGTCCTTTTGTTTCCTTTACGTTTAAGAATTTGTACATCCCTGGTACTTTGCTGACAGTGTGTGAGGAGCTCAGTTCAGCAATGTGCAGGTTGCTCCTTGCTGAATACAAACAATACTTCAGTGCATTGGTGGTGGAGGGGTATTCCAGGAAAAGGGGCTGGGGCAGGCTTCTGCTATGATAATTGAGCAGGGACCTTCTCTTGCTTTCCTCTCCTCTTCAGACCTTAAGAACAGTTTGCCGTTTGTAAGATTCCAGAAATGATTGTCCTGGGAGAGACAAAACTCTCACTTGTTCAGCAGCGTGCCAGGGCACATCGGAGCAGCTCTGTCCCGCAGGCACATTCTTGAGCATTCTGCTCTCCCTGCCCAAAGCCAAGAACCAGGATCCATCCTGCTGTCATTGCCAAGAGTGCTCTTTCATGCTTCCGACTGCAGCCCTGAAGGAGCTGTCTGATGGGGCAGCCCAGCCTTTGTAAGCTGGCACGCAGGAGCTGAGGAAGTAGCTCAGTTCTGCTTCCATGCATTTCTTCACAAAATTAGGGGCTGCAAAAGGCGCTGTGACTCAGAGCTGTATTAACAGCCAGATGTGGGAACTTTAAAGAAAGGCATTCTGCAGATTGATCACAGCAATGCTATTAACCATCAGTGGTGTGTAAAGTGTCAACTGCAGCTGTGTTGAATTATTCATTATTTCATAAATACAGTGAGGTTTCCAAGGGCAAGGTTTTTAAGATCAATTTAAAAAGTGAAATGAAAGCCCCCGTAATTAAAAATCATTATTAAACTTCATTTATTTAACTTCATTTCAACTTTTTCCTATATGATTATTATTAAAGTTATTATATTTATTGATTTTCCTACTCCCTTCCCTCTCTCTGCCAGCTAATGAGAAAAAAGTGGTTTTGAATTAAGCAAATAATCTTGCTCTCCCTAGACAATTGTTCTGTGCTCTCATGTTGACCTCTGGAAAGAGATTTAGTGGGTGATGCTCTTATTTTTGCTGATAGGAGACACTGTGCCCATCAGCACAAGATAAAAGGAAATAAATTAAAAGGAAATCTGAGTTTTGATGTGCTTGCATCTTAGACCCTTCAAACTGTCGGTAGCTTTGGAATGACTGGAATCTGCCCTGGGCTCAGCAGGGAGTGAAGTGCAGCAGACAGAGAGCAGTGCTTTCTTGTTTAAGAGCAAGCTCTGGAGACAGAGTGCATGGCCAATTCCATACAAACCACATTATCTTCAGCTCATCTCTAGTAACAGAACATATTTCCATCAGTACCGTGCCATTCAAGATAAAGAAAAGTTACAAATCCCTTTGATACCTCAGCAGTCTTTATGGCCGTGCTGCAGTTCCTCTTGGGATCAAGGCTGTGGTGTAAATAGCTGTGCTGGCTTGTGCAGCAGCACCACAGGAGCACAGTGATGGCGGTTGGTAATTCCATTTTGCCTTTTTTGCAATCTTTCAATAGTGCAGTATTGTCCACAATGGGAAGCAAAACTGGGGAGACACAAAACATTACATATTCACCTAGAAAATGGGATCTTTTGTGGAGTTAGCTGCGTAGGACTCTTCATCGGCTGATTCTGCAGTGCAGCCTCAATATTCTGTAGTGCCTCTGTGCCTCCAGGCATCAGAGTGAATGAGAGAGAGTGAATTTCCCCCATTGCTGTGCTGTGTCCCAGGCCCCACAGCAGAGGACATGTGCTCCATAGCTCCTTCCAGCTCCTCAGGGGAAAGCTGAGCTCTGCTGAGACAGAAGAAAAGATAAATAATCTTGTGAAAGTTCTTACAAACCTCCCCATCCCTTTCAGACCCGCTGTTTTTCCCCCAGCCCAGAGACGAGAAACCACTTGGGGGCAGATTTCAGTGGGAGGGAGGAGCTCTCTGCCCAACTCTCTGCCCAAACTCCAGACCCTCTGGGCTCTGCTGCCTTACAGAGCTCACTCTTCCACTTACCATGGCTTTTCTGAACCACTTTCTTCCATTCTCACTGCATCCTTGTCAAAGATTGAATTCACTGAGTGAATTCAGTTCATGGATGAGTGTCAGGGCAGTAACAGGCAGCCTGTGAAGGTTTTGGGGTGAAAGTCAGACACAGTTCATGTTCCCACTTCCTTCTGTGACCATATGAAATGTATGTCTCATTACTCGTGTCCTTGCTCATTCCTCATTCATCTTTGCTCAGTAGTTACTGAGGGGTGAGATCATAACTGGAATTCATTTAGAGCTATGTTCTCTCCGCCCTGTTGGGTCCTTCAGCACAGTGACTTTATCCAAGATTTCATTTCCTCCCTGTCTTTTCTCATAAACAGAAAAAAGGTGGATGGAAGAATACTCTGGCAGAAATGCTTTGGCAGAAAGCCCTGGTTTTCCTCATAGCCTCACACTGTACTACCGCAGCTCATTTACAGTTGCTTTCTGTATCTGTCTGTGGTCTTTTTTCTTACATTATGACCTTAATTTCTCTGGAAGAACAGCTCTCTAGTTGTGTGCCATCCAGGGTCAAGCACTGCAGCTCAAGTGGAAAAAACAGAAACACCTCAAGTTCTTTAATATATATTCAAGCCAGTTTGCTTTTGCTTTCCCAGAAAAGGTTCCTTTCAGGATTTTTTTTTTTAAATGCTTTTAATTTTTATCATCACCTAAAGTGGAAAACATTATAAAAATAATTCAAACATGCCACGCCAAATTCATTAGGTTTATATGAAGGCACTGGAGGGAGGACACAGGTGTTGTGAGAAAGAATTTCCCATTTGCTTGGGTTTTTTCCTTTATTCACACTCATGACAAACCTTTTGCCACAGTGTTGGAGCACTGATGATGAGCAGTTAGAGGACTTGAGCTTGCTTCCTGCTTGCTTCCTTCAGCAGTACTGGAAACCTTTCAGTCTGATGAATGCCCCAGGAAATTCACAGATTTTCTGGCTTTACAACAGTCTTTGTTCCTTTTCTTGCAAGTAATCCTTCCCCTCCTTTTTCCGTACCCTCATTGCACCAAACTTGTGTTGTTTTATGAATTTTTGTGTTAGTGCTAACAGGTCTCCAAAGCCTTTTCCATGGTTCATGCTGGAAGTAGCCTACTAGCAGAGAGAAGAGGTTGTTAGAACTCGGCCAGGGGCTCTGGGAGAACATGGCAAATGCCGTGGGCTGGGCAGGTACCACGGGGACCTGGAGCTGTGCCAAGGGCTTGATGCTGCTGAGTGTGTGCAGACAGATCACTGATACAGACCCTGCCTTCCCCCTCTAGCTGCTCCCAGGGCTTCTGGGGGAATGCTGTGTGTCTGTGGTAATTTCATAGTACATGAAATATCTGCCTGTTACTCCTTTCATGACATGTCTGTGTCATGAAGGAATGCTAGTAAGAGGTTATTTGCATAAATCTTTGAAAGCTTTATCCACTGACAAAAGCACTTTGTGTCACCCTGTTTCATTTGCCCCATTGTTTTTACTTTATCATTGCTTGGAGAAAGCAAACTAAATTGAATTAAAATGTCTCTTTTGTTTTCCTGCTAAGCTGGCGTGCTCACAGTGAAATACAAATCTAACCGTGTATTTTCTCTCTCCTTTTCTTTTCCTTTTCCCGTTTGACCCGGATTTGTCTTTTGGTGGCTTTGATATCTATCTCTGTGTGATCCTGTCTGCCTCATTACTTTAAAGGTAAGATTATTATTTCATCAGTCAGTATTATTCATGTTTCGTGCAGTAATATACCTTGAAAGCTCTTTGGGGAGGAGGTTGGTAAGGAGGCCATTCCAAGTGCAGAACTGCAGTTAAAAAGAGCATTTTCTATTTTGTCTTTGCTAACCATTGGCTGCCAGTGGGGCTGCTCCCACCAGAGGAGGCTGGGTTTGGCTGGGCAGCCCAACAGTGCCTTGGACACAGTGCCACTGTGCAGCTGGGCTTTCTCTCATGGTGCCACCACAGCTCAGAGGGGCATCGGGGCAGCCTTGGAACAGCAAAGCTGCCCTGGGCGGCAGGAGCAAAACACAGTCACTGAATGTTTCCCTTGGCACAGGAGTTCAGAGAACTGGGACTGTCAGAGGCAGCTCAGTAATTGAAGATCACATCTCTCTCGGCCTGTTTAAATGACAATAGGGAGAGGGGATGCCAGTCAAGACCAGAATATTCAGAGAGAGGTGTGCAGAGACAGGCAGGGACATTGTCTGCCCCCGAAAGCTGGCAGTGTTTCCTCTCTATTGCTCTGTTACACGTGCGTCTTTCGTTTGCGCTGCATTTGCTGCCATTTGGGAGTCTGCCAAAGGCTGAGGTGAAATATCTCCAAGCCAGTGCTTCCCAGAGTCTGCTGCCTTTTCATGCCTTTTCCATGCCTTCTGTTCCTCCAGGACCTGGACACTTAGGGCAGAGAATGTCTCGCAGGAGAAATCTAGAAATGTGTGGATGTTGGGAGGCAGGGCTGTGTATTTTCTGACCATTTCCAAGCATAGAATTTCACTGAAGACAAGCAACAGAAATTGCACTAAGAAATTTTATTTAACAAGCACTTTTATGTGTAACCAGCAAGTGGCAAATAGTGGAGTCCAGATGCTTCCCAGCTTGCACAGAGACAGTCCTGGTCTATGACAGATCTGGAAGAGACTATTAATTTTCTAAACTTTATACTTCCCCCACTTCCCAGAGGTCCAGAAGTACATGCTGTAGTGTCTGGGTCATCTCCGCAGCCCTGCAAAGGCCTGGCTGTGTTCCAGAGTCTGACTGACAGAGGGTTGGACCCAGTACCCCTGTGCCTCTCTCAACAATGTTAGGTTGCCTTCATTTACATAGTGACAGTGGAGTCACAGAAGACTCAATGAATTTAATTAGTAGGAACTGGAAAATGTGTGTACTCATTATGTAAAACATGTGAATTTAACCCTTGAAATGGAATTTTCAATGACTCACCACTGTGGCTGGATGCCAGCTTCAGAGGCAAAATGACAGAAACTGCGTGTGTGTCACAAGAAATTAAATCAACTATATGAAGGTTCCTGCGTTTTGTTGAGGAAATGGTTGTTCATGCTCAGTATAGACTAAAAACTTGTTAGGAATGCTGGGTTTTCTCCATTAAAATGGGCTTCGAGGTGGGATATGTGTTTATAAGAAAGCTAATTGTTAGAAGACCAGAAAAACGTGGCAGGAGTAGAGGAATCATATTTTTCCCAAAGTGTGTGCACAGAATAAAAGGCCATAACAAACATCGCACAATGATGGCTACTGTAGGTATGCTCAAGGCTCTGATGAGTGTCGCAGTGCCAAAAAATGGCTGCCAGGAAAGTTTTTACTTACCCAGTCAGTGCAAATGTTAATTCACAGGCCCTCAGACAAGTTACATGTGGCTGGATTATCACTGTGGGATGCCCTGGGTTCTCATTCGGCTTCATTGTAGAGGATATGGAACAAAGAATTTCATGGGGAGCTTTAGACTATTGTTGTCAGTAAGAAGGGAAGGGATTTAACCCTGGGGCTGTTGCTGACACTTCCAGATGCCATCCAGGAGTGGGTGTGTATGGCTGCAGCTCTCAGGACTGTGCACAAAAGAGAATTTTTAAGCGTCTTCTTGAACTGTGGCCACTGCTGAAAAGCAAAAGGAAGGTCTCTTAACAACTGTGAATATTTCACTTGTCATGTGGTAAATGACCCTCAAAGGCTCTGATTCTTCTGTGCTATCCCGGACTCAGCACGAGGATGAAGCAGGGTGGGAGCACAAAGGGCTGTCCTGGAGTCTCTCTCTGAGCATCCCTGGGGTCTGTGCCATGGCTCTGGCCTTGCCTGGCTCTCCCACTCAGCAAGGCTGGCAGGGCTGGAGCAGCTGGCAAAAGGTTAATCTGCTGCTCATGGGGTGTTTTAAAGAGGAAGAGCACGATCAGGGAAACATGGGCACCACCGAGAGGAAGTAGGGCAAATTGCCATGAATTCTTTACTGTCCTTGAGCATGGCCTCAGCTTATTTATTAAGTTGCTCCCAATTTCTCATTTTTCATTGTTTGTTTCAGAGCTGCTGCTCTGAAGTTTTCCTGTGTTGTCTAGGGACTATTTGATGTGTGGCATCACTCTGCTTTGGAGGCTTCCAGAAAGGGCTGTGTGCTCCGAGACCTGCAGAGAACAGCCTTTCCTGACCCCATTTCCAAATGTCACCATCCAGGGGTTTCCTGTGCAAACTCCAGAAAAAAAAAAATCTCAGTTTCTCTCAGAAGCAAGCAGGAAGTGTAGATGTGAAGCCTGGTCTCCCACCTTCAGCAAAGCCCAGCTCACAGACAGAGCAGGTGGAACACACTGGAACAAAAGTGCTGAGAGCACTCATTGTTTTCATCCAGAGGCAAACTGCACCCTGATTTGTCTGTTCCTGGCCTGGCTATCCACACCCCCAGCTCTTGGTACCTGCCTGTTTGACCCAGCAGCTCTAGGTCAGCAGGTTCTTAGCCAGGAATGACATGAGTAAGATTTTTTTGTATTGTGATGCTGCTTTATTTTCCAAGGTTTGCAGCCTGACAGCCTGAGGCAGTTATTAGACAAGGATGCTTGACTAGATCAGAGTCCAAGATTATTCCGGTCTGGGGTTACCGTGTCAAGTGCTGCTGTTCGCAACAGTAGTTTGAAGGATTTAACTTCTTGATTTCCCCGGTTACCCAGGGAGTGAGCTGTACTCCTCGTGGAAATGCTTGCTCATGCAGAACTGTCTGTGATTTTCTGGCTGTGATTTACACCACGCCTCAGACCGAGCGGGAAAGGTCATCAAGGAAAGTTTAACTAACGAGTATAGAGAAAAGGTTATGAGAAGATTCTTACAACATTTTTAATACCTGGAAAAGTTCTGTTCCCCTTCCCAGGCCTGTCCCAGTGCTTCTAAGAGTTACACAGGCCATATATGCTCTCTCTCCCATCGCCACCCTCTGCTGCAAATTCTGCAACAGGACTCTTCTGGCCAGGAGCTTTCCTGACTCTCATTCTCTTGGTTTATCATTTCAGCCAACAGCTAGCCCTGGCAGAGCAGTTAAATGCATGGTCACTTCCCCTCTTAACCCTTGCACGGAGGGTGTCTGTAGGAGGTAGGGAATTCTGTCTGCTAACCGACATGGCTTCTCCGTAGCAGCAGTCTGCTCTGGGATGCAAGGATTTAAGGTGTGATTCTGAGCCCAAAGAGTCTGCCTTAGCCAACATGACACATTTGAAAGTGAACTCAAACTGTGTGAAAAGGACCACAACTGACAGCAGTGGAGATCAGGGACAAGGAAAATAATTTCATCAGCGTTTTCATTGACTCGAACACTGTAAGTCTGACAGTTGTCATCTTCTTTAATATTACTGGGCTTGCACTTCATGTAGGAAAGAAAAAATAGCCAAAGAGAAAAACACATTTAGGAAAAAAGGGAGAAAACCTCTCAGGCAGTGAAACAGTGAGTGCAGAGCACGGGGTGGGGGACTTGGCCTGTGTCACAGCACCGCCAGAGCAGTCTGCACTGGGAGGGAGAATGGGCGCGCTCATTTGTGTCCCAGATCTTTGAAAAAAACATTTGTCTGTGGAGCGAAAGTCCTCTTTAAAAGTGAGAATGCAATTATGTTTATGAGACTGTAGCTTGGAGGACAGCTACACGCTGACCTTCCCTGCTCCCCGCCAGCCACACTGAAACCACCAGAGCTGATGGCTGCAGAGGCCCCTGGGCTGCTGGGCTGCCTGGCTGGAGCAGCAGCAGCAGCTGTGCCACACAGGGTACCACTGCTGACTCGGTGGGGGCAGTTGGGCACATCTGCCCCTCCATGGCTTTTGGGGGCACTGCTCCTCACGGCCACCACTCTGAGCTTTTGCCCTCTGACTGGAAAGTAAAAGATCTACGCACAGGCAACTAAGCGTTAACTGCTTCCCCTTACTGTTTTTCTAGCCTGGTTTATGAGCAAGTGACCTAAAAATAAAGTCACTGCCCCACACTTGCCATCTTGCGAGAATTTTGTACCCAAGGAGTACTTGGTTTCAGAATTTTGGCTCATTTTTCCAGACCTCCTTACAAACACAGCTCTTGCTAAAATAGGAGCTGCCACTGCTCATCAGCGAAGTCCTGTATTCATCTAGTTCCTGACACACATTAGTGGCTGCTAGATGATAATGAGGTTTTTGTTCATTACCCTCCTCCATCTGATTTGAACTCCTGATCCAGAAGCCAAATGCTGCAACAGCTCATTTTCAGTCCTGAGCAATTTCAGGTCCTTGTTCCTCTGTGTGCAGAATGTGAAATTTGTCCAGAATATCCATGTCAGTATTTCCACCATTATGATTGCTTCATTTATACTCTTTGTGAGAAGGTCAATCTGTTTGCTGAGATGGGATCAGTTTATGAACACTTTTTATGCCCAAGCAGCAGCATGACGCTCATCCTAACAACATCTGAAGGGGGCCAGGGGATATTAGTGGGGTGTGCTGGCAGGATCCTCCTGTGTGAGATGTACTCTGGGTACACAACAAGTACCCATCCAGGAGTTGTGACCACATCCCCTGCAACTTTGAGTGTAGCATGCGCTCACCCTCCTCCGTTCTGGTGCCCCTAGTTGGAGAAGGCAGAAAATAAATAAGGGAGGACTCCGTGGGAAATTATGTGAAAGAAAAAGACTGGAAACCAGGCCTCCAGAAGGAGCTTATAGAGCACAATTTGTTGGGTTCAACCCAAAGTCTAAAGGGCCATTGATTTGCAGTCTGTAAAGAGAACAGCAGGCTGGCAGTAGGCTAATAGACTAAAGACAGATGAAGCTGGACAAACTCAGGCTAAAAATTGTAGAAAACTCCCTGGATTGTACTAGGTTGAGCACTGCTGACAACTGTTCAATTGAAATAAGATTATTTCAAGAATACATGCTGAATTCAAGGAAAAATGAAGTCATAGGAACCCAATGGCCCCTGTAACTCAGAAGTCAAAATTGCAATAATCTTTTGGAGTTTTGCTTTCTATGAATGACAGTGAGATGAACAGGTTCCTGGTTTCGCAGTGATTTGGTCAGAAAATGAAAATCAGTGTGTATCCTGTCCCCTGCTACTGTTCCATTGACTGGAAGAGAGATCTCTCCTTGTTTCCATGGCAGAAGGACCTTTTGCTTTGATTTGTGAGTCTTCTTTCCTGCCACACACATTGTATGGAAATATAAACCCAAAGCTTTTCATTACACTGCTCGTGTTCACTTGTTTGAGCAGTCAGGAGGATATGAGAGGCTGGATGTACATTCACTGATTTAATATCAGTTTGCTCTCAAAGAGAAAAGTAAACTAGTTGACATTAGTAAATATTAGTGTTGAAATGTGAGTAGACTAGTTAACATAAGAAAATTGTCTAAATCTTGATAGCTCTTCGTCTACCTGATGAAAAAAGTGATGGGGCAGCTGATCATTTCAGCAGGGCAGGTCTTGGCAAGGAAAGTGAGGAGATGGAAAGGCAAGCAAATGCCTCGCTGCTCTGGAACCCCAGAGGTGCAGGAACTTCAGCACAGGTTTGAGTTGTCTGGATCCACCACGACTCCTGGTGTTCACTCTTGTAAGCAGGAGCAAGCTCTTCTGGAATGCCAGTGGAAAAGGGCACAGTCCTGAAAGGGAAGGAGAATCTAGGAATTACACAGTGGCAGCATTTTGAGAAGCAGACAATTTGGGAGCCTAAGCTGACATGAATAACATTTCTCTCATGGGTGGTTTTTAGTGTTGCCACCTTTCTGCTCACAAAATTGGCTTTTGTTGGACACGGTGCTCTCAGGAAGCACTGTAACACCCTCCTCCTTCAGCTGCAAAACTGACATAAAGAAAAGGGTCTGCATTGAAATGTAAGTAGGCCCTCAGTGTAAAGGCTAGGAGATACTGCTGCATTATCTGAGCCAAAAACTACTCAGTAGAGCATTACACCAGTAATGTCAGGCTGCTCTTGATGTGCACCATAGCAAGGGTTAAATGAACTGGAAAGCTCATAGCAAAAAGCTCATACAGTGCAGGTTTTGTTTATGCTGAAATGTTCCCATATGTTTCGGTTAATGCAGAACATAATTGGGTCTGCCTTGGGATGGAGACATTTTTCTTACACAATTTATCCATTAATCATGTGTGTGGGAGCGTCCACTTCACCAGAAATAGCTTCCTTTCCATTTTAGCCAAAACCCCACAGTGCAAATCTCCTCCCTTCTCTCTTCTCCTCGTCGCGCTCATTCTCCTCTCCGAAATGTTCTGCCTTGCTGCAGAGAAATAACCTTGTGGAACAGTTTCAAACATGAGGTAAAATAGGTCTGCCCTAAATTAGCTTTCAGTTCATGTATTTCCTGGCTCAATTTGCTGAGCAGCTCACATAGCACATGGACCTTCCTAAATTAGAAAATCGTACATATAAAAGTTTTCTTGTGTTTTTGTGTGTGTGTTGTTTCAAGGTCAGGGTCTCTGGTTTTGATTTTAGTACCTCAAAGTAGCAGGAAAGAATTGTGCTTGACATTAATTACATCCTTCTGCCTGCTTTATTATTATTTGGATAAACAAGCTACTGATTTGAGGGAGAAAAGTCTACAAGGTGTTTGAGGTCTTTATTTCCTTTTCCGTTGGTAAACTTCCAGTAATTTAGCTTGTCTAATTTGCCACTGGAAACCTGCTGCTGGGAGTGCTCATACCTGAGAGAGAACAAAATTAGTGAGCTGCAAGGAAAATTTCAGTAATGAGATGAGAAGCAGGGAAAATTTGGCTTTGTCTGTTTGTTTTTTATTAACAAAAAGCAGAAGGAATATTGATTGTCTGGAAGCAAGACAGCGAGCAGCGAATGGAGTGGGAGGCTCAGAGATGTCTGTGGTGTGATCACCTCCCACTGATCCCCTCGTGCTTTACTGGCCCTCAGGAACCCCTGACAGCCTGTAAACTTAAGCCAGCTTTTGTACTACTGCCAGTTACTCCTGGCATAAGGCAGAGTTGGGTTCGGAAGCGTTTGGCAGCTGCTTCTAGCCCTTTCCTGACCTGTACTACACATTTCTTGACCGCAGCCATGGCCGTGCCACAGGGCTTGGAGGCAGAGCGGGTTGGTGATGGACTGAGTTTCATGGCATATAAATGCTTTATGCCAAATGACTGTCCCGTGAGCAGCTGTGTTCCGTGAGGCTTGGAGCCACTGGGGTATCAGGGTATGAAGACCAGTTGTGAGAAAAAGCCCCTCTCAGATTTGGAGGGAGATGAATTTTCTTCAATGGACTCCAGTCTCAGAAAGCAGATGCCCTGGAAGAGGCTCTCCGAGTTCCTCCTTTGCTCATGCTCACAGCTAAATGGGTATTTCAGTATTTCAGCTGAGCTGGTTATGGCAGAGCTCAGTCACTTTGGCTGACGTGTAGAAATAATCCAGTCTGATTTGTCTCAAGGTTTTGAAAAGCTTCCTTTCTCCTGTACCAACTCCCTGTCCAGGTGTCTGTTCTTAGTTCCATGTCTTACTTGGAGTTAGCATTTGCTTATCTTTAAAAGTTCTTACCATGAGATAAGTCTGCAAGTCAGCAGCCATGACACTGAATACACTCTGGGAGTGAATTTCTCTATTCCTGAATAGGTGCATTTTGTAGCCCTATTTCAGAATGTCAGAGACCACGGGGAACTCTGCTACCACTGGGGGTCCGCCTGCTTGAGGATCTCTGCATTTTTGTTTGTGGCTGTTTACTGTTCCTTTTCCTTCTAATTAGCACAATTCCCCCCTGCCTAGCAGTCCCAATTGCTTCAGTCTTTCCCTGTCACTGAGTGGTCTGGTCCACTGCACCCATGTGCTTACAGCCCCTTAGGGTCATCCAAAATTCATAGCTTCGGAGAGAAATTGCCAGCTAAGAGAGAGAGACTGTAACTGTGCAGGAGGCAGAGTGATCAATGAGATTCTGGAAGGAGGGAGTGAGATGATATTAGTTTTTAACAGCTTCTAGAAATCCTAAAATAGAGCAGAACTGGGCCACAACTAACAGAAATCAAGAGTGCTCGCTGATGAACAGAGGCATCGCTGTTGGGAGGGAAGGAGCTTTGGCAGAGGACTCCTCCCACAGCTTTGCTGGAGTTACCAGAGTGAATGACTCCGGAGCTGGAAGGATCCTGGGCTCCCCTGCCAGAGTACTCGGAGTGAAGCACAATAAGGTCAGCTCGATGTGGTGGAATTTTTCAGCCGGTCCAGTGGTTTTCCAGGGGCCTGAGTCAAATTTTCTCAATGCATGACTCTGGCAATTCATACTTTTTTTTGCCTTTCTAACCATCAGCCACGAACAGTATAAAACACAGTTTGCATGTACATGTGGACAGGAATTTAGGGTCAGTAAATGCCACAAAAATGGATTGACAGACTGGTGTTTTCATGGGAGAGCACAGACTGAACTGAGAAGCCTCAAGTTTCTGCTAAGGCTTTTATTTTCTACCTTTTAGCTTCTTAGTGAATTACCAAGAGGAAAGTTTGGTTCTCTTGGTGCTTCTGAACAGTTGGGAGACCCCAGTGCTTCTGCTGAAGGCAATGAGATCAGCAGAGTCCCAGGTGACAAACTGGGCACAGAAGGTTGACATTGTAATAATGGCAAATAAGACATAATTCTGGGGAGAAAACAGTGTTTGGTCCCTAAACAAGGCTTGACAATGGTCTTTTTCTCAAATTGTACTTCCAGAGGATGTTTGGCACTGCTTCTGTCCGAGGTCTGGGATATGTGTGTTTTGTGGCAGTTCCTTACACCCTGATCCTTTGTCCTGCTCACAAGTACCTGCCTGGAGCAGCCCACAGCTCTCCTGCAGCCCTTTGAAACCACAGCCCAGGGTGCCTGGGGCACCTCTGCACAAACTGGTTATTCCACCTGGATCTGATGGTGTAGACATAGCCCGGGGAACTGCTGGGGACACAGAAAGCAAAGTAGTCCAGCTGATTTTCAAAAGATTTCTTTGAACATGGATTGGGAAGAGTCCACATTTCCTCAGTCAAACATATCTGCTCTTTTTGCAGAAAGGTGGGCCCTCTCTGAGAAAGGTCCAGCACTAAAACAACATGGAGATCCAAGTTCCTACTTTACCTAGAGATTACTCTAAATAAGGATTTGGGCATAAAAGGCAGGGTCAAGTGTTATAACTGTAGGACCAATTGTTACAATGTGTAATGGTGAAACCATTTTTGTCAGCCCCTCCTCCACAGTTCTTACTGTTTTCTCCTCTGCTCTGGTCACTGCTGCTCCCCAGCATGGGTCACCAGCAGGCTGCATTTCCTCAGGAGGGTCCTGCCTTGGCGGGAGTCCTTCACGGGCCACAGTCCCTCAGGGGTGTCCCTCCTGCCAAAAGCACGGCTCCAGCCCCGTGTGGGCTTCTCCCCACGTGTTTCCTCCTGCGTCCTCCCCTAGAAGGTGTCACTCTTTCATAAGAGAGCTCATACACAGCGTTTGCTTTGTCTTCAAGGAAAGCATTTGGCAGGCAGGCAGATGAAGTATGGCCCAAAATCCCTAAAAGTGAGTGCTTTTTCCACTGAGTTCAATGAGCTTTGGATTGTGCCCTTACGGAAGGAAAATTTGGCAGAAGAATGTATAGATTAGACACAAGTCAGGAAGAAAGATTCCAGCAAACCATTGGTGGCTGGAAGAGCTTGAGCTGAGTGCAAGAGGCCAAGCACAGGAAGGAGCGGAGAGGTCAGCACTGGTGCGCAGAGAAGCACTGGTCATGGCAGTAGCTCTCTGTCAGAGTTATGGGAATGTTCAGTCAAACAAAAGTGACAATCGACCTCTAAGGTGTTCAGCTTTCAGCCTGCAGCAAGGCTAGGTGTGTTTGTAATTCACCTGCATTAATGGTAATCATTTGGAAACGTCATCATCACGGTTTCTCATTTTGGAATCAATGCAGCTTGTAAGTATGACCTGTGAAAAACTTAACCACAGAAAGAAAAAGGAAAGGTCAGATTATAGTAAATACAGTTCTAAAAATAAAGCTTTTGGATGATAATGTATGTAACCTCATCCAAATATTCACCCCAAAGAGAACCAATCATGTCGTTTGCAGCCTAACCTCTCCCTCACTGCACAAACCAGTGTTAAAAGAGAAAATGTCTAATATTTTTAGTTTTCCTTCTTCAAAAGGGAAGCCCTTTGTGTTACACCAATTGATGGTGTACTCAAGGAAGATATGTCTTAAGTAATTTTACAAATTTATTCTAACAAATCAAATCAAATTTAAATTTAACAGATGTAATCACAATTCATCTCAAGCTCCTCTTTTCTTGTCTTCCTTCCTTGTTCTCCCTATCCTGTCATCTGGATCATTCTGAGTTTTTCTCCCAGAATATTTTGCTGCTCCTAAAGGCTTAGACAGATGAGAGTTTGTGGTTAGAGAAAATCCATGTATTCACTGGGGATGAATGAAAGCTTATAGGGCGCTATCAGTGGTCCAGGATAACCGGTAACATTCTTGTGAGGGGAAAGGGTAGTAAAAGGTATTGAAGATTCTTTGGGTTAAAAAATTGGAATGTGATCCATAAATCTGCCATCCCTCACCTTCAGTTCCCAATCTCAAGACTCAGAGCAGCCTTTACAGGCGCTCTGATGATGAGAACAAGACACGGTGCTGTGTGTAGGACTTTGGCACTCAGTTTGGTAAGTGCCATCAGAAGCCTTGTCCGTAAAGTTTTTGTGTGCTCATGGTGATAATGGCCATTTTGCTCTTTTATGGAAATAATCTCCATTTTCTCTGAGACTGAATGCTCTAGGAAGAGAAGAGAACACTCATGATTTCATGTTAATTCCTCACAAAATAAAATGCCGTTATTTTTGAGGTTACGTGCATAGCATGACTATGGCATGAAATATGGTTGAGTTTTGCTGTAACTTCAGCTCAGGTTGAATTCCGGGTTCTCATTCAGGAAAGTGATCTCATGTTGTAATGGACTTGAGCATGTACTTTTTTGACTTTTGGAGCAATATGAAGGATTGTCCCAAAAGTTTGGCAATAAAGGGAATCTTCCTATGCATTTGAAACACAGTGTAATATGTGTGATGCATGATCCCATAAATAACAAGAAAAAATTGAGTTCCTCTGAGTCAGAATGAAGATATGAGACTCAGGAGTTAGAAACATGTCCAGAATCACATGTCTGGAGTTGAATTACTAGAATTTTAGAATTTGAGTTTGAGTGTTTGCAATTTGCCACGCTTTCCCTTATTTTTTCCACTATTTTCTTGCTTTAGGTTACAGTTACACTTTTTTTGATTAATCCTGTCCCTGTGCACTTGTTCACCAGAGGGATGGTGATCAGTCCTGGAGAAGTGTCTTTCTCCAGCCCCTCAGGAGCTCTCCCCTCCATACTCTCAGCTGCGACATATTCCCAGGTTAGCAATGAAACAGGAACCATTCTGAAGCTGTGATTTTGATACCTGAATCGTTCTTGGGTTTCAAACTTTTGTCAGGGCAGGTCAGCTGCCTTATACTGGCTTTTAAAGCAGAATAAAATAGATCTCTCGAGTCCCTCAGTGGCAGAGGAGGACTGAAGTTGAGTGGGATACTGCAGTGCTGGTGCAGCCACATCTCCGGTGCCTTCACTGGAGCGAGGAGACACGGACAGCAGGAGAGTGTTCCTGCTCCTGCCCACCTGATCAGGGCTGCCTTGGCCATTTGGGAAGTTCTGGGCACTTCAGGTACATTTGCAGGCAGTGAGGAACTAACGTTCACATGACATCAAAGGCTGCAGTCTAAATCTGCTAGTTTCAAGCTGAATTACAGCTCTTCAGGAATGTTGCAGCTTCCCAGGGGCACTCCCTACTGCTCAGAGGAGGGGGAGTAGACTCTTCCATAACGCAGAGGTCTCTGCTGTGGATCAGAACTAACTCACAAGAGGAAAATCCTGAAGTGGGTCCTGGCAATGTCTGGACCAACAGTTCAGACTCAGGCGTAGCTGTCTTGTCTGAAAGAGCAATTCTGCCCTTTGATGTGTCTTGTTCTTGATTACAGAGGGCTGTGCAGGAAGGACAGGAGAGACTCCAGCTGTCAGAAATATTTAAAAGATCTGTTGAGAAGGAAGGGTCATTATCCAGAGGAGGTGAGCTTTGCAGGACGGAGGAGACCAAAACCAGGCATAGCACCCAGAGGGAGACTTGGGAAGGACAGATACCTGTCGGCTGCAACCATGGACAGGAATTCCCAGTTGTCTTTAATTAAGCCTCTTCCTGTCCCATCAGAGGGAAATAGGTCCCATGGCAGTAACAGAAAGGAAGAAAGTCAGTGCCCCTGCTGTTAATTTAGTGTCCTCCTGGGACAGACAGAGGATATATCACTGTGCATGGTTTGGTAACAGGCGTCATCCCACAGGGAGGGTCTGGCTCTTCTCAGGATCTCTGAAAATGCCCTGCAGCCTCATCCAGAGGCCCTGGAGCATCCCTTGAGCAGAGAGCCCAGGAGGCTGAGGTGGGCCAGGGATCCTGCTTGAGAGGATGGGAACTGGGAGAAGTACCTGCTCAGCCCCAGCTGGTACCTGCTACCAAGCATCTGTCAAGCAGTGATGGAAAAACCACGCAGCATCTGTTTTCCAGAGGAGAGCCGTGCTCGTGAGCCGCAGTGGGCAAGGGCTGAAATCTCGTGGTTAAAACATATGTTGCAAGAAATGAGCAAAACCTAAAGTAAACTGTTTACACAGAGGTAAGCATCTGCTGATCGCTGCTAGGCACAGGCAAAATGAGGCTCTGTTTGAAAATGGCCTCGTTTTGCCCTTGCGTGCCTTTTTTTATACAGTGGAATAACTGACTCCTCAACAGGCAGCAAGCTCCATTACTTATGTTTCCACTGTGCATTTTCTTTCCCAAACAATGTTTGCTGCCCCAAGAGCCTAATTATCACCTAAGAGATGTTAACAGCCAGATCATTGGAACTTCGAAAAGGTTTTGATCAAATACAAGCAAGATGTAGTTTGTATTTTGCTGCCCTGTATTCCAGGAGCAGCTGGTCTCCTGAGGTAGGAAAGTGTGGACTAAGTTAATGAATTTAAATACGCTTCTGTTAGATCTTTTAATCATGAATGTAATTGTATCTGGTAGTCTTTTTAATTTTTAAATATAGAGGAAGTGATTAGATTTCCTCTTTTTTTTTTTATTTCTTCATTTTCAAATCTATCGCTACAGTTCCTCCCCTCATGGAATTCTCCAGAAAGAACACCTTGTCTTCCCAGAGTGAACGCTGTGAAGTTTTACTGTACTGATCATTTCACTGTTAATTTTCTGCATTTGCAGTGCCCTTTCTGTCCCTCTCTACAACTGCTTCTGCCTTCGTTGTGTCTGGCGTAAGGAGGATGCACATGTAGGAACAGGCACACCAAGCACGGAGTGGGAGGAATTTACCTCTGGAATTTACCTCTGATCCATGCCTCTCGTGCCAGCTCTGGCACTTGGCTCTAGGCTGACTGGAATAACAGGATGCACAAGCATCACCCAGCTCCTCAGCAAGGCTGGCAAGGGAAGTTTGAAGGCCAATACCTGTGTTCCGCAGGTGACTGAGTATGTCTGCGTTTGAGCTAGCTGATAATGAAAAACATCACCAGGTTAAATGGAGCAGACAAAGGAAGCAGTGCTGGCAGTTCTGTGACGCTGAAAGCTTTCCAGATCTCTTGCTTTTGTACACATCCTCTCTTTAGGATGAAAAAAATGCAATACACCAAGCTGAGATCCCCCAGAGTATTGAAAGAAATGGATTGCAATGGCCCTGCTACCTTCCAGGTCCCACTGGCAAAACATTCAAAGAAAAGATAAATTATTATGTGAAGAGACAGGCAGGGGATGGAATGGCTCAAAGCTGTAGGATATGGAGCCTCATCTAACAAGATCACCAGTTCTCATTCACCCCAGGCTGGTGGTGCCTGAAAGGCTCTCCAAGCTCAGCAGTTTGCCAGTGTATCTGAAAGAGCTAATGGCCCCAGCCCAGCAGATCCCAGTGGGCAGAGACTTAGCACAGCATGCTCCGGGGATGTGGATTGCCACACACTTACTTCAAAATTTACCAAACACAAGAAAGTTTTTCTCTGTGATAATTGTTTTGACAGAGAGACTAAGCACATGCCTGCATTCAAGCCGTGGTTATTTCAGTGGAGCTGTGCTGATAAACCCTTTTTGGGAGGGAACTCACACTGCCAAGGTTCCTCTGCTCCATCATTTAACCCATTTCCCTGGACAGAATAAGCCATACCCACAGCCACATATATATTGATACCCAAACTTTTTGCTGGCATTGCTGTCTGGCTGCTAACATTCTTTTATTATTTACTCCTCGCAGTACAGCTATGCCAGCAAAACTCTTCTGCGTAACCTAAGCCTATGAGGGAGAAAAAGCCCGTGTAAATTTTTTAAAGGTGGTGGTTCATAGTCAAGCCTGAAGACTTAAGCCAAAGGCTGGGTAGACGCTGAGCTGTAATGTCCCAAGGCAAAGGCCAGCGCTGCGGTGCAGCATCCCCCGCGGGCAGAGGGCACTGCTGCGAGCAGGGACGAGCTGCTGAATTGGAAATGGGAATATCCGGGAATACCTGGGACCAAAGCTGTGTGAGCAGAGGGTTGTGCCGCCTCAGCCTCGGTGTGGCGCCCAGCAGGGGCTGCGGGTGGTGCCCGGCTGGTGACCATGGGCCATCAGGGTGGCGCTCGGCCATCGCTGCCCCCAGCGCCGCTCCGGAGAGGGGCACAATCGCAATTAGCGATTCGCGGCGATTAGACAAGCTTGCACTCGGGGTGTGAGTGTGTAAGACATGGCAAATGCCCCGGGAGGGAGATGCTGGCTGGGCAGAGCTCCCTCCCCGCGGCGCCGCTCCGCAGCGGCAGCTGCCATCTAGCGGGACCCGGCACGGCCGGGGCTGCCCTTGGCCGGGCTCTGCGGGATTGCCGGGCTGCCACACGGGCAGGGACAGCCCCACTGTGCGCTCCCTTTTGTTCCTGTGGGCAGAAGGCTTCCCCAAGCTGAGAGCAGTGCTTTGGGAAATGGCGACATAAATACCTAATTAGACTTACCTGCAGTAGAGCTGCAGAGGAATTTGAATTTGGCTGCCTTTTGGCCAGCTGGAACACCTCTGGAGTCCTTCGCGTGGAAGGTGAGGGAATAATGTTGGCCTGAATTTAAATTTTAAAAAGTCTTTCAAGGATTTATTTATCAAAAAGCGGCTTTTCAAAATCACATTCAACACATTGCTGCTTTTCTGGTATTCATAAGCGCTCCTGCCAACCACAGGGCAAGGGATCCCCTTAACCACCCTTGGAAGCAGAAGAACCCAAGGTTTGTCAGGGCAAAATATCCCTTCTCCACAGTGCTGGGGTGCTGTCTCTGTGAAATACCCACTTGGTATTTCATAATCAGCCTCACAATGCACAGGTCTGAGGGATCACCTAGCAGAGAAATCCTGAGGCTGCTGAAGTTTTGAAGGCTCAAATGTCCGTCTGATGTCCCAAACCACGAGGCTGATTTGTGCTTCCTGTGAGTGCAACTGGGGGGAAACAAGAGGATTCCTGTAATTAGAAATAGCTTTGCTGTGCCTTGCACCTCTCTCAGCAGCGCCTGGGACAGGTCACTCTCCGAGACAGGATGCTGGCTGGCCAGGACACACCAGTGATGGATTTGGAACAGCCCTTTCCAGCACTGCTCAGTTAATGAATTTTACAGTCTTTGTTAGCTTCCTCGGCATGGTGATTCACTTAGGAGAGGAATTGTTTCTGGGAGCTGGACCATCACTCTGACAATTCCTGTTGGGTCTGTCTGGAAGCCTACTTTAAATGAGCAGTGGCTGCTGAGGCCAGCAAGGAGCTGTGCTGTTTGCAATAAAATACCCACCCTTTGTACTGTGCATGTTGCATATTCTCCTGTTCTTTGGGAAGGAGTTTTTACAAAAGTGTTAGTTGCAGGCCAGCTAATGCTGCATTATTTTCAGGTTCAAGCAGAAGAAGTTCAAGCCAAGAATCAACCTACTGTGTGCAGATGAATAATTTGTGAAAAATGAATAACGATGCCCATGAAGTGTCCCGTTGTGCTGTGGGGAAGGGCTGGTGTTGGTTCCAGAGCCAGCACAAAGAGCAGCCTTCTCTGGATGGTGCTGCAGCCCCTCCTGCTCAGCCTGGCTCTGGGGGGATTTTAGGAGCAAGCTCCCAGCAGTTGTTTCCTTGGGCTGACTCTGGATGCAGTGCCACATGAGGAATTCACTGCAGCCTGAGCTTCTTGCTGCTGGCAAGACCTGAGATCAGCTGCTCTTCACTGCACACCCTTTGGTGGATTTGTTGCATAAGCTTTTAGCAATGTCTTGATTTCCCAGGAAATGATGTGTTTTAGACAGAAGCCAGGCACCTTGGCACTGCTGCCAGCTGGCAGGGGGTGGCTATGTGCATATAGATATTTGCTGTTTAATAATTGAAACTGGATGTATCAAGGTTGGCAGCATGTCTTTCAGCTTTAAAGACAGGAGGGTATTGTTAGAGAGAAATGGGATGTTTTCCTGTGCTGAAGACAATTTTTTCTTCAGCTAATCTTCGTGTCTGCAGCTGCTGTGTCAATATCTCCTCCTGAAAGGCAGGGAATGAACTTCTGAACATCTGTAACAGCTACATTAAGTGGTGTGGTTTATTGTAGAGTTATGGATGATGATGGCTGGGTTACTAAACTGTAAATCAATCAAAGCATTCTGATGATATTCTAGATCATGAGAAAGAGACTCATGCAGGACGAGACAGTGATTTATTGCACCAACTGGTAACACATTCAGCCCCAGTCATTTTTATTTATCATTACTTTGAAAAGATTTCAACCCTTCATTAAAGCACATTAAAAAAATCTGTAGTGATGATAAAGTTTTGCTGTAATGAAAATTGACACTCCTGAACTGTGATTTCTGGTGATAAGAAAGTGAAGAATAAGGAACTTAAGATACACAAACTTCACACTAAATTAGTTGAACAATTGCTTTTGTTTAATTGTCTTTTACAAGCAAATGGAGGAAGCTTTTTCCTTTTCATCCTTAAATCTGTTCCTTTGAAAGCATCTCACACTATCTGTAGTTTTGAACCATGCTACCCGGGATTTTGAATGCTTAGCAAGTCATCCATTTCCGAGGCATTAGCAACACAGACAGGATTTATTTCAATCTCCGCGTATGATTCTTTGATCTGGGGCTTACTTAAGTGCATTCCAGTGCAATTAATTAGGAAAACAGTGTAAGACAGTGGCAACTCCAAGTGATCTTAAATGTAAAAGTGACTGATTAGTAGCTCTGCTTTCTTGAGGATTATCTTGTGTTGCTTAACAGCATCTGCTATTCCTGAGCAAGGGAGAGTCAGTTAATTGAGGACAGGGAGCTTTGGTGCTCTCTGTAAGCCACTGGTATGACTATTCCCAAGAAATGGAGCCATGTGGGAACCTCCCCCAGCACTGATTTGAAGAAGGAGCTGGCTAAATGGAACCAGGACCAGTCCCCTCCCCGATGCTGTGAGGTGTGTGCAGCATGCAGCTCACACCGATTGCTGTCAGGGCAGCAGTGGTTCCCTTTCCCTAGCAGCTTGTGTGGCTTGCAGAGCTCCTTGGAATCCAGCCCTTGCACCGTGCCTGCGTTCAGGGATGGGTTGTGCTGCTGCTTGTGTTTTCTTCCTTGGAATGTCTCATTTCTTGATGTTCGCTGGCTGGCTGAAAGTTGCAGTGTTTACTTGCATGTTCAGGACGTGTCAGTCGAGTTTAAAAATCCCGTGCATCTCAGTTCTGTTTCCGGAGCCTTCCTACTCAGATCAATAAAAGTAGCCATCCATCAGTTTTTGATTGGAACAAGATTGATCAAGGAGCAGCTCAGGGCTGCTGTGCTGCAGCTGCAGCTGCCTGACACCAATATTGCCTCCCTTTGCCAAGGAATTCAATTGTCCTGTGCAAGCGATCGATATCTGCTCCTCCGACTACTCTTGCTCCCTTAATCTTCCTGTATAGTTTCTTTATAATTTAATCTGCTTCAAGGAGCCGTATTTCCTGTCTATCATGCTGTTACATTTTCCTTGAGTCTTTTTTGAATCTCACAGCCAGTGGAGCTCCTGTGATTCACAGGAGAAGCTGACTTACAGTTCAAAAGAAAATGCAAATTCTAGCCTATCTGCTTTATTTACAGCTGTTTCAAATAAATGTATTTACATATTGCATAGTTACTTCAGCTTTGTCTTTGCTCTCTATCAACTTGCTTCTGCTTTTCTTTTTTCTGTTTGGCAATATCCCGGTCATTCTTTCTTCTGCATCCTGAAGCATGCAGTGATCAGATGCAGAAATCCTGCTTTCTTAGTTAAAATATTCACTTGTTTTATTCATTGCATCCATCTTGACACCTGGGGAGGCTAAATCCCTAGCATTCTCTCTCTCTCCAGGACAAAGACAGCATGAGGCTCTGCAGATTTCTGTGCAGAACCAGCTCAGTCCCAGTGACACGGCAGAAAGCTCCTGACTTGGCAGCCTGCACTGGCAGTGTTTTAGGGGACAGCACTTATTCCCTGGAGCTGGAATGAGGCCCCAAATGCTTTCCACTTACCTAGCGGGAGGGTGAAAACTGCAATCCTGTGCTACACATCCAGTGGAAATTGATCTCTGACACAGAGACCAAAAGTCCGTTGTCTCGTTGCAAATGTGTCATTACTCTTCAGGGATTGATTTGTTACTTGCTTGGTTCTAATGTGGCCACACACAGGAAGATGCTTTAAAAAAAAGGGGATATAGTACCCTCCTAGCAGATATTTTATAGTAAATACGGGTGTAACGTGTTACTGTCTTCTGTATGTTTTGTAATGCCAAAATCAATGCAAATGAAAGTCTCTGTGACAGAACCAATAAGTGAAGAGAGTGAAATTTTTTCTTTCAGAGAATGGCCATGTTTTTCCCTCCTGAAATTTCCTACCTTGCTGACAGCAGGGGCAATAATAAAAGCAAAGAAATGCAAGGAATAAGCCTAGGTTGCAGTCCACCTTTCTGCCAGCACTGATGTAATCCTTCTGGCACCGAAACTTCCCTTGGCCATCTGTCAGCATTCTGATGTGCTATTGATTAGGGGCTTTACTGAGGTCACTCAGGAATCACAACAAGCCTCCTGAAACCTGGGAAAGGTAATAAATCAAAGGTATTTGATTTGTTACTCGCCGTCATTTTTGGTGCCTTGCTTCAGTAGAAGACAACAGTCAACACTTCCTCAGCTCTTCGTGTGAGGAAAGTTATGATGGCAAAAGAAAGCGCTTGTTTATAAACGGTGCAAGTAACATAAGCTTTTAATGGGTCCTAGAGGAGTCCAAGGCTCCAGAGGGCTCTGGAATGCCTTTCTCTCCACCCCCATTTGCTCCCCTTACCCTGACCCCCACGTTTTTTTTCCAAGCCTTTGTCCAATTTTCATCGTATCTGTCATTTTGAAAAATGAACTGGCAGTTCACTCCTAAGGTTCATGGCGTGCCATATATCTTTTTTTAGATTAACTTGTTTGCAAAGAGACAGTTCAACAGGAAATTCTCGTGCTTACACAGCATTGCAATTTTTATGAAAAGCAGAGATGTTGTTAAAACTCATTATCTGTGTCTATTCTGCTAATTGGATATAAAAAAGGATGATAGAACATCAGTTGCTTCCTGGGTAAAAGCTTATTAGTACATTGCTAACCAATCTGACCTGGGGCTGAGCGTGTAACGGTGTGGTATGAGCACAGTGAGTATCTGCAGTGCCCAGCCCTGGGATCTGAGCGAAAAGGGCACCTCATTTCACCCATGGAGACAGTGGTCCTGGAGGTGTCTATGTCTGATGGTGTCCGAGAATGCCCAGCCTTGATGCTCCGTTTGATCCCAGCCACAAACTGCTCCCTTGCACTGCTGTCTGTACCAGTCAGTATGGAGCAGCTGGACCATTGTGCCCCTCCCAGCGGGGCTGTCAGGGCTCCGTGTGCCCTCCCAACTTGCTGACAAACCAGGCTTCCCCCATCTGCCCCTGGGGATGACTACTTACATCCTTTGTGCCTCCACTCCAGTGTATTTCAGGAGGAATATCACAGGAATGTATGCACAATGTATATTCCAACGATTGCTTTGCAGACCTACCTTTCCTTGTAGGTCAGCTTTAAATGGAGACACCTCACCCTGTGCTGCAGCCACAGAGCATAGCTGCTCCTGCAGATCCCAAAATCGAGGCTGCATTGCTGCAGGGTGACTGGACCAAGCACACAGATTGACCTTTTCCTGGGTTTCATGTCTACATGGTGAAATCAGACCCCCAGCATGACTCCCTGAATGAGGATCTGGAGGGTGAGCAGAGTCCGTGTGAGGCTTGGCTGTTACATTTCCAAATGTCCTGTCTTTTAATACAGCCAAGTCCCAAGAGCAGAGAGCATCAGGCAAAACAAACACAATTATGCAAAACAAACCTGGTTCCCAAAGCAGGCGCTGACACCCCCTCCTTTCCTGGCAGAGAAAATCACTGCTGTAGGTGTTTACCGAGTCTGAGAGCTGGAGGATTGCATTTGCTGTTCAGTTTCTTGGCTTTCGGGGTTTTGTGTTGCAACCTTTATTTAAACAGAGGGGACAGAAAAAATGTTTGTTTGTTTGGGGGTTTCTTTCTGTTCCTATGACGTTTAAAGGACTGAAGAGTTTATTGTGTGTGAAATGCAGGAAGAGCCTAAATGAACAACAGATGAGAGGAAATAGACTGAGGAAAATTAGGGCTATTTGCTACCAAAGGAAGTAATCATTGTACATATATTAAATTCCAATCTCTAACTGAGAATGTGCTTGTTATGCAAGAAATCTGACTGTAGAGGAAAACAGGGAAATATGTGGAATCTTTGCAGAAGTGGTAAGTATGGGTTTGGTGTACCGGTGGTAAATAAGGAGGCAGCTTTTACTGCAGCGAGGGGTGGCTGGAGAGTACACAGAGTTTCCCATCGTAGCAGAAGGTTATTCTCTGTGCAGAAGGGGAAAACTGCTTTTCATGCATCTGTTATTTGTAGGTAACCTTTAGTATGGCTTTCTAATGAGAATATAAATTCTTTGTGAACTTTCTTCTGCCACATTCTCAGCTCATCCATCGTTAGAGACACCTGACTCCCCTAGACTTATTATCTATGTTCCTTAAGCATACCCTGCTCATTTTCAGTGGGGGTAATGCTTACCTGGCAATCCCCTCCCGTGTTTCAGCCAAGTGAGGGTTTAGGTGATCGCAGTGGGGCTGCTGAGTGCTCTGGTTCTCCTTCCCTTGGTCCCAGCACTCAGGGCAGGGAGGTGCTCGTGTGCATTTCACTGCTGGGACACAAAATCCCTGTTTGTTTGAGGGATGAACTGCTGACACTGGGAGCCACTGTGAATGCAGTAAGGATCCTCACAAGGGAGTTGTGGAGTGTGTAATACGTGGGCTTGCCTTACAAGGATGCCTTAAATCAGCCGCAAATTTGACATTACTACATCTCTAAACAAAACAGCGTGTTCCTCATTATTACAAGATGGCAGACCCCCTGTTCAGTTAATTCAGCTAAGATATAGAATGATTTTTTTT
>VZRL01000444.1:622307-638714 GCA_013397895.1 Origma solitaria | reverse complement strand
TTTTTTGGCAGTAGAAAAATTGTAGCCTGGGGGCATGTTGCTTTGACAGATTGGGGTTATGTGGTTGAAGCTGACCTATGCAGCTTCCTTCCCCTTCCCCCTCCTGGCAGGCAGAGGAAGCATTTATGATTGCAAGTCCCTAGCTGTATTCTGTTCTCTGTCTGATGGAAGGCCACCACAGTAGTCAAGAAGGACTTGTTACATATTTTGCTTTTCCTGGGAGGGATGCTTGAAAGCTCAGTAAAGAACCTGTAAAAATTTTAAAAAAAAAAAAAAAATTGGCTATGTGGGAGGAAGCATTTGAGCACAGGAAAGAATAGGGAATTGCACAGTCAAGTAAGCAGTTCTTGGCAGGATTTAGAGAGCAGCAGCAGTAAGAAGAGTGCATCGGCGTGTAGAAAAGAGTGGAAATGAACTGAAGAGAAATGATGGCATCGTATTTAGAATCTGTCACTTTATCAGAATTATGTTGGCTGGTTATTAGCAAAAGAGAAGGAATTGAGTTTTTAGAGGAAGAAGGGTTTCATTTCCCCTTCATTAGCTGAGGAACCTGCTGACAGGAATTCAGACAGAATATTGCTAAATGGCAGCTTCACCCGCACACGAAAGGGTTATTTTTAACCCAGAGCTGCTCAGTGACTGCATTTGCAGCATGGCCCTGCTTTAAAAAAAACAAAACTCTGCTGGCAAAACTAAGGCTGCTTTGTGCTGCTGTGTGAGAATGGGAAGGAGAGGTCCGGGCGGGAATCCTGTGGGGCAGTGGTGCCTCTGACGCCTGTGTCATGAAAATATGCCTCCAGTTAAGCATTGTCCTCTGACCTCAATCCATGCTGAAACAGGGGCTTTGCATAATCGTGGAAGGAGACGGCTCTTGCTCCAAAAGATGTTATGTTTTGAATTTCCAAAACAGACAAAGGAGACATTGTCAGCCCTTCACACATGGGAAATAGAGGCAGAGAGAGAGAGAGATTTGTCTGGGGCAAGCAGGCTAATTTTGACAGAATGGGCACTTAAAGTGAAGTTTCCTGAATTCATTTGTGTGTTATGACCACAAGATTGCCCTTCCTTTCTGATACTGGATTTTGTTCTTGAAACTTCAGTTTGGATGCTGGAATGTTTAACAAAAACATTCTTTAATTCTGTTCTGTTTAATAAATACACCAGGGATTCTGTCCTTGGACAAAACTGTGCAGCTTGCATGCAGGTCTGAGTTGCAGCTCTGCAAATGCCTCAGAGAGCCTCAGGTGGATTTGCATGTTGGCACTGCCAGGAACACTAGTGCAAGAAAAGGCAGAGGTGTGACTTTGTCTTCTGCTGTCTTTGTGCCCTTGGGGGTCCCAACGCCATGGGTGTGTAGAAGGGGAGCCTGCAGGAGCAGTAATGCTGTTCTGCCCTCCTTCGTGTGGGAAGAAGAATCTGACTGACCCCCATGTCTGTTTGTCTGCTCAGACTTGTTAAGAATCCGTACCTGGGACACTAATATCTTTCCAGAAAGCTAAACACAAATTTGGGAGTGTAACTTTCAATATGTCAGTGGCGCATCTCAACTTAGACAGTTAAAACTATTCTTTTGCTTTAAAGTCTCTGTTTGGTTTTGTTTGTTAGGGGTTCTTTAAATTTTATTTATGCCCCATTGGGGCAGCTTCCTTAAGTACTTCCAGGGGCCTGGTTCCAGTTTGCAAAGATAAATCTGATTTCTGTGTTAGGAGGTGAGCTCTTTCCTTCAATCACTTTTCTGTGTGACACACCTGGAAAGGGGCACATCAGATTCAGTAGAATTTCAAAAATTGTAACCTATTTTCCTATGCTTTCTATTCATTGAGATGAATCTTTGAGAAAGATCACTCATGGTAAAATATTTACCAGGCTATTACCTCAACTAAGGTAATAGCTCTTACAGTGCAGGTGTGAAAAAAGAAGTACTTCTCCTTAAGCGTTTTCCAGCCCATGTCCTGGTCAAGCTGTCTCTGTTTCAAGGGACTCCAGAAGCTTTGCGTGATATTTATTAATCTGATTTACTAATAGTCTGCTGAAGTTTAAACAGACACAGAGAAGATAAGCTGGACTCAGGCTTACAGGAATCAGATTCATGCCAACTCTGCCACTTCCATTTGGCTTTATGCACATCATTTAATATTTGTGATTCTGCTGTCTACCAAATGCAGATACTGATTCTTCCCTTTTTTCCCCTATCCATATTTGTATAGATGGCGTGTTTGGACAGGAATCAGCTCCTCCTGTGTCTGTGGATACCTCACACACAAATGAGTCCCTGATCTTAGGTTCTGTAGCCACAAAATAATAACTGCCTTCAGCCTGCTCAGTGAGAAGTGCAACCTTTGGATTACACTGATGTAAATAAAAAGTCCACTGCAGTTCACAAGTCAAAAACTGCTGATAGTGTTTAGCATCAGTGTCTGTCATTGAGCACCTGGCATTCATCACTGCTTTCCTTTGCTTTCCACTCTCATATTTTATCCCATCTATCAGAGGTTTCTGAGCTCAGTCTCTATAAATTATGGCTGCTTCTCAGTCAGGGCAGTGGAATCTCTAGAGGCTGCAAGGTAAAGGAAGGAAAAAGAGGAAGACTTAAGGAAAATGTTTCTCTTACGTGCTCTGCTCCCCTTCTTTCTGCCGTCTCGCTGTACAGTGCTGGGCAGCATTACCAGACAGCGAGATACTCCTGCCATTGAAGAGAGATGGAATCACTTCCAAAAATAACAAATGTCTTTACCAGCCCTTGTTAAAAAGGCAGAAAGCAGGAGAGGAATTGGAGCTGGAGAGGACACCTGATGCCGTTGTTGGAAAGACCAAAATTGACTGCTTTGGAACAACCCTTCAGCAAGTTTGTAATGAATTAGGAAAGCAAACGTTCCTTCATATGAGACTTCCTGGGCAATGGTTTTGATGTATTTCTTTTCAATTAAATTGCTATTTTTGCAGAAATTTAAGTTACTACTAGGAAGAATAATACCGAAGGTGCTAGGAAAACACGGGCGTCTTAAAATTAGCCAAAACAGAATACTTTTACTGTTTTATTTTCCTCAAAAAACTGTTCAGTGCCATCTCATTGTTCATTACATTCAGTGTCCCTGAGCCATGCTGGCAAGGCAGTGAGCCCTAGCAGCATTCCGAGGGTGTATTTCTGATGTGGACATTAATCTTCCACCAGCCCTGGGTGAAACATTTCGGGTTGCATGTGTGCGTTAGCTGCCCCAGCCAGGTGCTTCTGTGTGAGCACAGTGCCCCACAGCCCCGTGCACCGGGAGCACAGCTTTACAAACTATAGAAGGCATTTCCTCCTTCTAGAAACACCAAGACACCTCAGTCCCACACTGCTGGCAGTTAGGGAAGAAAAGGCCCATTTCCCTCTGTGTGGAGTGGGCTATTGCAGACTGCCATCTCTGTCAACCCCAGAACTTTGTGGGCTGAAGCTGGAGGGCCTGTGTTAGAGACAGCTGTCATGTTTTCAGTTCTAGGGACAGATTGTATTGTTGGGGACTTCATTCTGCTTGGAACAGCGAGAATGCCCCATGTCATTATGTGTGTTCTTCCCAATTGTCTTGCTTTTCCCTTCTGTTTAGCCTCGGGTCAAAAGTGTGTCTAAAGTTTGTTTGATTTCGTATCAGGTTGACTGAAATGGGAATAAATTATTGCTGCCATTGCTGGTTGTCAGCTCAGCCTTCTCTTTCTGCAAAGCATATTGCATTCCTGATTTCCCATTGCTTTTCACTTATGTTCCTGTGGTGCTATCCTGCCACTTACTGCACACTCCCAGATTCCAGCTCGGCAGGCAGATCAAATAAGCAGTAGGAGTCCTGGTCAGCATCTGCATGAAGTGGCAGTGATGGGCCCAGCCCATGAACAGCCAGGCTGGGCTGTCCTGGGGAGCAGCTCCTGGGGGGCACAGCAGGCGCCCAGGGCTTGGTGTGAAAGGCCAGGCAGTGCCAGGAGCCACAGTCACTCTCAGGAGTCGATAGGTGGGCTCAGTCCTGGTGATCTGTTCTGCCATTGCTGGGAATGGACATCCTGGTGCAGGTGCTGCTGCCTGGCAAGGCTAAAACGGTGGGCACTGGGAAAGAGAAACATGGGTCTAATGTTGCACAAACTGCTCTGCGTGAGATAGTGAGAGAAAAAATAACCCACGAGTAGAGTGGGATGGATGATGTGATGTTGATTTACTCTCAGTATTTTGCTGTCTGCACTAGATCCCTGCTTGCCAAGGGATCTAGCAGTCACTTGCAGAATATTTATTCTTGTCACTGGCAGAATATTTATTCTATTTTTTCATCTTCTTATAGAAAATTCTACTACATCACCCTGCTGAGAGACCCCGTGTCTCGTTACCTCAGCGAATGGCGTCACGTCCAGCGAGGAGCTACTTGGAAGACCTCCTTGCACATGTGTGACGGCAGGACACCGACTCCCGAAGAGCTGCCGTCGTGCTACGAGGGCACGGACTGGTCGGGCTGCACGCTGCAGGAGTTCATGGATTGCCCATACAATTTGGCCAACAACCGCCAGGTGAGGATGTTGGCCGACTTGAGCTTGGTGGGCTGCTACAACATGTCCTTCATCCCGGAGAACAAGCGAGCGCAGATCCTGCTGGAGAGCGCAAAAAAAAACCTCAAAGACATGGCCTTCTTCGGCCTGACAGAGTTCCAGAGAAAGACTCAGTACCTGTTTGAGAGAACTTTTAACCTGAAATTCATCCGGCCCTTCATGCAGTACAACAGCACCAGGGCGGGCGGGGTGGAGGTGGACAATGACACCATCCGCAGGATCGAGGAGCTCAATGACTTGGACATGCAGCTCTATGACTATGCAAAGGACCTCTTCCAGCAGCGCTACCAGTACAAGCGGCAGCTGGAGAGGATGGAGCAGAGGATAAAGAATCGGGAAGAGAGGCTTCTTCACCGGTCCAATGAAGCACTTCCCAAGGAAGAGACCGAAGAGCAAGGACGTTTGCCCACTGAGGACTACATGAGCCATATTATAGAGAAGTGGTAGCCTAGGCAGACTTTTATATTAATGATATTCTAGGGTTTCCATATAAGAGATCGTGGAAGTAAAATTACAAAAACAACAAAAAAAATATTTTATTTAAAAACAAGTCTGTAAAACAGAAGATAGATTGCTTCCTTAAGCATAGGGTCTTTTTACTGTTTCTTACAAGACCGATGAGATTCTTAAAAAAACAATAAATACATAAAAATAAAAAAAGGGTCAACATTCTAATGCAGAGATAATAAATGCACAAAAGCAGTTACCCACTCATAAGGCCAAATACAAAAGAATGTTTCTTATCCTCACACTTTTAACACAAATGGCAGAAGTAGGATTTTTAAAAATCGGTTCATCCCCTGAGCGTAATGACATAAAGACACATCATTAAAAGCAAGGAAACAGAGGTTTTCTTTTGTGTGGGAGGTGGGATGGGAATTGCATTGTTTGTGAGTAACTGGTGATGGCGACTAAATTGAGGATGTGCCATCCTGTCGGGCTGGGAGCTGAGCGCATGGCAGTCACAGCTTTTCAGCTGGCAGCCGCTGCCAGAAAGTAGAGCACCATAAAAAAAAAGGAAAAAACCAATCAGAGGATGAGAAACATTAAAGAAAATTGACTCTGGCCTGGGATATGTACTTAGCACAGTGGTTCTGATCCATTGCACTGGTATCACATACACATACGCAACTTCATCCCAAAAATAATAGGGAATTCATGCACAAAACTCCCAGATTTGTTTCCCAGAGAGGTCCCAAAACAAGTTAAAAGCCAACCATAGACTCAAACCTGCACTCCCATGTTACCCTGTCAGCTTACACCACTACCACTCAAGCCACCATCAGTACTGTGTGTTAACAGCACATCAAAACCCTATCCTACATCCTAAAAAAAAAGGAAGAAAAATGTAAAGACTCCCTCATAAATCTGCACAAAATTCAGACCCCGCAAATGATCAGTCATTAATGGGAATGTGATGAGGGGGTGATTTTGTTTTGTTTGTTGCTATGTGAAATACTGACCCAGAATAAGCATGGAGATGTATTCTATCTGTATTATTTCAGTTATTTTTACTTGCTTTTATCAAGGGATAATGGGCATCAGCCTGCTTCCAGTGAAGTCACTAGAACTGATTTAAGTGGGAACAGGACGGGGCTCTCTTCCAGAGCTGTGAAAATTTCTGACTATGGGTCTGAATTAATTATGAGACAATGCACATTGTCTTTTGGCAGGGTGCCTGTTCTGCAGCCCTTACTTTAAATGAACAAGCTGTGTTCATAAAACTGGAAAGGGGAATCATGGATAGTGTTTTTTCAGTCTCAGACCACTCTCAAAGCAGAACTCTTTCAATGCTGTTTTTTAGGGCTTCATGTAAGTTTAATCCTCCAGTGTGGGGACAGTCTAACCAGGTTCTGCTTACTGATTTTTGAGTCATACAACAACAATGACTTCTCTAATTCCTCTTCCCACTCGCCAAATTAAAATATGGCTTATTTTTTTGCTGCTGCAAGCACTTCTTTGTTTGGCTGGAAGCATGGAAATGAAGTAGTTTTTGCCTGGTTCATGTCTCACTCCGTTATTACTCAGCCTATAGGACCTGAACCAGCTATTGTTGAGGATGAACTCTGAACCAAATGGAATATGATTTGATTTTCAAAGGCCATGTTAACAGCAAATCAAATATGGCATTGAAATCACTGGAGGAGAGGCAGAGAGCTGATGCATTCAACTTTAGCATGTCATTTTTACAGCATCCCTTTCCCATCATACAAACCCACTGCTGTGCTGATTGGTTTGTATTTTAATTCTTTCTCTGCCTCTGTGTGCTGTTTCCAGCAGTTTCAAGTTCAGACTGAGTTTTGCAAAGGAGGGGCTGCTTTGTTCTCCTGTGTGCACCCTGGGGATACACCTTGCTTTTGGAGATGTTCTCCTGAGGAGCAAAGACAACTCAAAACTTGAGAACAGAAAATACAAAGAGCGCTTAGGGCTCAAATACAGCTCTCTTACAGCCCTGAGCCCAAGTCCACCGAAGTCAGAGGATGTTTTTCCTGTTGATTTCAGATGGATTTTGGTCAGGTGTGCGTGCTGCTGCTGCAGAGTGCACAGGCACAGGCTCAGCTGTCTGCAGGCACAGCGGGACATTGTCACCCCCACATTTGGCTGGTTCCAGTATGTGCTGGTGGTGTCCGTGTCCTTAGGGCTGTGTCAGTGCTTCTGCCACAGAATGGCTCCTGTTCCCAGAGATGTGTAGCCTGGCCGTAAGCATTTCCTCCTAGATGAAAACTGGGGAGGAAAATGAAGCACTATTTGGTGGTTGGCTTGGGGGCAGAAGGTATTCCAAGTCCATTTGCTCATCTCTGAATCCCAGGACTGGGAGAAGCCGTGTCTGTCACTTGCCAGCACTTTTATGCATTGCTGTAACTGAAGAAAACATTTGTATTTCAAAAATGCAACTTTACAGGCTGCTTACCCCCAAAACCAATACACAAGATACAAAAAGCAGCTGTTTTATATGCACAGGTTCCGCCTTTCCCCAAAAGCTTCTCACGGTGCATCCTGTGTTACAGATCTGTAGCACACAAGTGGTCACTGCAGTTTATCCCTGTGATTCCAGGACTGTGATTAGGCTGTGTCTGCCCGAGCTGTTTCTGTCTTAGGGGCTCTGATTAGCAGCTGGATGCTAATGAATCTGTCTGCAGGGTTGTCTAAATCAGAAGCAGCCTCTGACCTTAGAAGCATGTGAGTAGAAGACCTTGTTCCAACATTTTCTTTGTAATATATTGCAGTAACAACCAAAATGAAATTATATTGAAAACTGTCTTGTTAACAGTTTCACTTCAACCACAAAAGGACGGCTGACCTCACTTAGCACTGAGGCAGAAGTTTCAAGATTTAAATCCTGCACCCAGCAAATGCCTCAGTTTTTCCACCTCTACACTGGGAGTAACGAATTTACGGACTCTAAAAGGGTACTCCAAGGTATGAAAAGTATAGGGCACTTTGAAACAGATTCCAAGTAATGGAAATTAAGAGAATCACCCAAAAGCCATCCCTCACCCTGGCTGCTGTGCTGGTCTGCTTATGGCCGTAGCCGTGTGTTAATTTATTTTAAGTGCTGTGTACCAGAACATGGGTTGCAGGACATATCTGGCACTATCTTCTTCCTTTAGTGGGTGCAAGGGAACTTTTTTAACATAATGTGAATGTAGTTTTTTGTGATTTATATGTACCGCAGTTTGAAGTGGTACTATTTCTTTTCTTTTTAGGACTGATAATTTGATGCTACGATAACATGAAAAGTGTGTGTGTGTGTAGTTTTAAACTGAATGGAGAGCAATGGCTTTAAGGCACTCTGGCAGAAGTAGTGGCCAGATAGTAGATTCTTGTTCAATACCTGCCCCTTTCTTACAAAATGTTTTTCCTGTGGCTTCCAGACACACCAAGACCTTCTTCACGACATGAGGTGTTCCTTCAGGGGGTCTGTCAGGGCATCGTGGTCAGGTCAGGCTGAGTGAGGGCTGGGAGCAGCGCGGGCAGTGCCAGGCTGGCCCTGTCCCCTGGGGAGGTGGGGAGGCAGTTCCCCTGGAAACAGAATTGACCCAGTCAGAGACTTATCCATCCCACAGTGTTTCTGCCACGGTTCCAGGGTTCCCTGGAGAGCCTTTAGAGAAGCTGGGCTGTGTGAGGTGTTTCTGAGGGTGTTTGCAGCCAGCAGAGCTGCTGTGAGCGAGCAGCTGGGGCAGGAAAAGCTCCTTAGGCTCTGCCTCTGCACTGTGGTGATCCCAGCACATCACACACGAGGATGGGGCTCTGAGTGGGCATTTCCCAGGAGACTCCATCCCTGCTCTGGGACGGTGCAAAGGCCAAGCCATGCTGTAGTGCTAAGAACTCATTTGATTTTAGTCGCCCAAACAGTGTAAACTTCACTGCTGGGTGGGTGTTGTTGCTTAAGAAAACTTTTTATTGCTGGTTTGTCTCATCCCAGTTAGCTCTGTTGAAAGAGTTTGCCTCATCCAAAGTTTTCCAGACAGCTGGGAGTCACCTCGTACCCTACCCAGGTCACAAAATGCAGGATTGACTGGTAAGGTTGCCAGCCCAGGCTGTCACGGGGTTCAAAGTCATAAAAAAGAAAAAAAAAAAAAATCAGCAAAGGATCAGTGTGAATTTTTGGCTTGTCTGAATTTCTCCCTTTATGCCCAACAATTTGGAATAAATGAGGAGCACTTCAGTTGATGTTTTTGCACCCCACAGTCCCTTACTTGCTTACAAAACTGGGCTGACAATGAAAGCAGCGTGAGAAAGATCCCAGTAAGGTTTTGAATCCTCTCTCCCAGGGCTGTCCTGTTAGAGCAGAAAGGAGCAGTGCTGAGAGTGTGCCCAAGGCAGAAGGACTCCATGGTGGCAGTACAGAGTATGAGCAAGTTTTCACTCTGAGCCAATCAAGTCACTTCACAGGGCCACTGAACAGCTACAGAAGGTGATGATAACATCACAGCCCAGGGCCTGATAGGTTCACAGCCTGGGCTTAAAAGCATCTCTAGTGTCTTACTGGTGTTTAGTGCTACCCCTCCTATCCCACAGACTTCTCCAGTCATCAGCAAAAAGGGGTAGCACTACAGGAACTCATCACCCAAACCAGGTTAATACTCTGTTCCCCGAGCTGTGGCTTGGCGTGCAGCTGACACGATCTGCTGGATTCACATCACAGGGCTGGCTGCCTTCTCTTTTGACTCCTGCTTTCACTTTCACTCATATCATGTTGCAGAGGCAGAAGTGAGCCCAGGATTCGCTGCCTGAGCAGGAGTGTGGCCCAGCCTGGATGTCACAGGTCAGTGAGCAGCAGCTCAGGTACAGCAGGGCAGGCACACACTCCCAGCTCTCCCTGGCTCTTGTTTCACCCATCCACAAGAGTTCTGCCAAGGTGAGTGCAGCCCTGATAAGCATATGGCTGTTAGAGCCTGTGTTGTCCCAGCTGCAGGGAGTTTTCTCTGTAATTCCTAGCCTTGCAAGCTGGAAAAAAACAAGATTTGCAAATGAGTCTGTCTCCTCAGAGCCCCACAATTCCCCGTCCCTGTTTTCCCCCAGGTGTCGATGCTGGAGACTGGATTGAGAAAGTTGTACTATAATGAATAATTTTATATTCAAAAGTTTTACTGAGCATGATTTGTTTTGTACATATTGGAATATGATTTAACTTATTTTTATTGCCCCTTTTAATCTTTTTTCCCATAAGGAGAAGACAAAAATCCCCATCCTCTCTCAGTGTGAAGTTCCTATGTGTTTATGTGTAGTCTGCCAGTCAAACACGCAACAGGCACAGGGTTTCTCACCATCCCTACTGCTATCTGATTTGGTTTTTCATTGTCATTTCTATTCATCCGAGGCTTTGCTTGTATTGTCTCTTCTTTCCTCTCTGCCGCACAGCCTGCACAGAGCAGGGAGAGGGCAATGCAGGCAGGATTTTCTTTTTCTCCCTCTCCCCTTTCTTGTGTGCTTTACTTACCAAGGAACTCAGTTCCTCTAGGAGTTGTGTGACTGAGGGTAAAAAAATACAACTGTCCCCCCACCTGCCTCCCACCCTCCATGCTGTAGATCACAACAGATTCAGCTTCTCTGAAAGTGATCGTGGCTGGACTCATTCCATTGGGCTGAATGTGTATGGTTTGCACTTTCCCCCCACTTCAGGAACTTAAAACAACAAAAAATGAAAGGCAACTGTTTAACTTGAGCCAAGTAACACTTAAAGCTTTATATATTTATTTATAGCATCTTACAAAAAGTGTTAAAAGGTTTTTTCTTTTCTTCCACAAAAAAATAAAATTTTTTAAAATCATCTAATTGTTTTTGTCTAGATCAAGGATGAATGTTAGCAGATGAAATAAACCCTAAAACTGAGCATCTGTTGTGCGTGTTGTCCTTGCATTGGCCTTTGGATGCTGCCTCAGTGTAATATGTCTTGCCTGTTTATTACAGAGAGATAAAGCTGCCAGTGGAGAATATTTGTTTTCTGCTACAAAAGCAGACTCCTGGACAAGAAATATTCAAGCAGAAACTGCAGTCTGTTCATTCCTATTGTTACATTTGAGCCAACATTGCAAAAAGCCCTTAAACCTCGTGGAATCTATAATCTTTTAAAAATTACCTTCGATACTGCACAGTCTCCTTAGTTTTCTTTTTCAGAGTGACCGCAATGAACACATTTGCAGGCGATAAATAGAGGTTGTTACACCAAATATCACAGAACAATTAACAGAATTTGTTTGTTTGTTTCCTGCTCAGGAGTACTTCGTTGTGTGAAAATGTTCTGCAGACACTGAACTGAGCCATGTGCATGAGCCACAGTGAGAGTAAGGCAGGGCTAGGAGAAGGATGCTCCGAGCGTTCCACAGTTCCTGAGTGAGAGCAGCGAGGGATTTCTGCGAGTGCAGCGAGTCCCAAGGCTGGGATTTTAGCAAACATCCCTACAGCTCCCACTTTGCTGTGCAGGTGTTGGGGGAGGGCTGGGGTGAGTGACTGAGGGGAACACCTGGGAGCCCAAGGGAGCTCACCTGGGAGGGGAGGGGCCAGCAGAGACTGGGGAGTCCCTCCAGTTGTGCTCATGTGCTGCTGTGTGGGAGCTCTGCTGTTCCTCCTGAAAGTGCCACTTGTCATCTCCTTTCCTTTCCAAAAAGCCAGGAGGGTGCTCTGCCACGAGAAGCCCGGGCAGGTAAAATGCTTTCATTTGCTCTTCTGTGGTTTTCCTGTGCTAACTTTAAAATGGCTCTTCTCTCCATGCCAGGAGCCTCTGGGAAAAGGAGAGGAGGCAGGAGGAGGGAGGATAGCTGGCTAGCAGCTGGGAGGAAGGCTTCTGCTCTTGCAGAAGGGGAAAGGAGCAGAGTGGGTGCTTGAAAGGGTTAAGAGACACAGAGAAAATACTGCGGGAATAAACCTCCAGAGTTTTTGGGTTTTTTCTTGGTTGCACTGATGACTGCTCAATTTCTTGAATCCAGAATGTGCCTGTTTCTATTCTGTCTGGTCGTTTTACACTATCCAGCGCTGCCTCTGGGGGAAGTGCTGCCTCAGGTTAGCTGGAAAGTGTCCTGCTTTGCTTCCTGCTCTTACCCCAACAACGCTGCCCCAGGTGACAGCCTGCTCTTCCTGAATGGAAGAGCTGAGCCTCACTGTGCTGCATCAGAGGAGGTGGTGCTGAGATCTTGTCAGGGGTTGTGTTTTGTTTCTTTGGCTCACAAACTCACACAGAGATACTTTAACTCTTTAATAACCTCTTTCTTGCCACTGTGTGGAGACAAGGAAAAGTAAAGGGTCTGCTTTAGCACTGTAATGCCAAAGGTTTGCCACATTTTGGGTTGTACAGGTTCCCTTTTTGCCTTGCTGAGGATCTCTGTGTGGGTCCACTGAACGCTGAACTTCTTCATTGTCACAGAGCAGGAAGAGTGACGCAGGTCCTTGCACAGTTAAATGTGTATCTCATGGTGATTGCTTGTTTCTGTGGATTTTGTAAAAGTGGACAGATTTTAGGAGAGCCCCATGCCTTGCAGTATGTGGCACTTTAGGATGCAGTACTTCAGTGGCACTTAGAGTAGGGATGTAAATAAATTTATACACAAATAAAATAAAATTATGGGTTTTCTGAAGTTGGGAATATTCATGACTGATTTGGGCACACCAGCTCCCCTCTTTGCTGCAGGGGGAAACCAAGGCACATTCATACATAAACTCACAAGAATATATTGTGGGCTTAACAGTAAAGCAGTTTGAGTTTTACTATAGTAGTTATTTCATAAACTTCAAATAAATGGGGAATAGTCAATGAAATATACATTAATTGAACAGTATTTAATAGATCATTGCTATGTGTCTCTTAAAGCAATCCGAGATTGCAGTGAGGAAAGCTTCTCTAGCAATGCCCTGCGTGCTTTGATTGGTCTGGGGAGTAAGTGGCTGGAAAAGAAACCAAGCATGTTCATATTTTGCAAACATCCACGAGCCTGAAATGAGTAAGTCTTTATTTATTAGTCAGACCACACTGTAGCCTAAGTGGGAGCTTTTGTGTGTGATGCTGTTTGTTAGGGCTTAGAAGTTCTCTCTCCAACATGAATTTACTCACTTGGCTCTCTCTGGTGATGCTTTTCCCATCAGCTTTTTTACTCTTGAGTACTTCGGTGTCCTTGCCTTGCTCTTGCCCACTCCTATTGTGCTTCACAGAAGGTTTGTCCCCAGGGAAGGAGGGCGTGCAGGATCTCAGCCAGGATTCCTGAGACCTTTACACAAGGAGCTGCAGAAATGTTTTTCAATCAATATCCAGCCAAAAACAGAAGGGAGAAGTTGTATACCTATCCTCTAGGAGCTGGGAATGGATGAGGGATTAGTAGTGCTTTGCAAATGTTTATTGAACTAGATGTTATTTATATATTTATTTTGTTCTTCCCCACTAATGTATTCTATCAGATTATGGTCATGGAATCTAGATGTTTGTGCAATAAATGAGTAATAGCGATAAATAATAAGCATTTGATTCAAGCAATTTTAACATATTTTAGCTATTACTGGGTTCCATTTAAAAGTTCCTTATTGACTTAAAGCAAATGTTATACTCAGTTGTGCTGTAAAGGGTAAGGAAATGCCACATGGCCTGATGTGGTTAATTCAGGCAGGATACCTGATCCTGAAATGAATATGTGGTAATCTGTCATCACTTTTCTGGCATAGGCAGTGACAACACATATAAATCACACAGCCTTTGTGAGATGCTAAATAACTTTCCTGTAGAGCCCTTTCCTTGGGATTGGATTATTATTGCCAGACATTGTTTTCTGAGCAAGAGCTCACAGCCAAACTGGGGAGTGCTCAGATTTTTGCATGCTGCAGCAGCCCCCATCAGTACTGGTTTCTACTGATCATATGTTCTTTTCTTTCCTTAATATCAAATACTTAGATACTAAGTGAGAATTTATAAACTGAAGCAAATTAGCCACACCTTCATGTAGGCTTTTAAATTTTACTGGGTTCGTGAAAGATCTTAGCTTTTGTGTTATGGGAACTACTAAAGCCTTGCTGCTGCTGGAGTTGGTTAGTGGAGGCTTTGCTCCCTGCTTGGAGAGCCTGGCTCTTGGAAAGCTGTGCTGTTGGAGAGCTGAACGGCCTGCAGGACTGAGGGATCTGCTGCTGCTTAGGGTTTTGCTCAAGATCAAGTGCCAGGTGACGGAAAGAATTAAGAGCATGTGGTGTTCTGTTTTGAGGGCAGTCTGGCCTTCTGAAGCAGCTAAAATGACCAACATTCTGCTGTTCTGGAGGTGAAAATGGAGATGGGTTCTGCTGGAGGAGCAATCTTTTGATAGGAGCAAGCACAGCTGATGTTATCAAGGGACCCTTCATCACAGCTGTTCCATATAGCTTTCCATGCATTGGTTCTAAATCCTGCTGTTTTCTTTCCACTAGGAAAGCTTGTCAAAGGAAAGTGTAGAATAGGGGGCCAGAGTGCTGGCTGAAGTCCTGGCCCTCATGGGCATGGCCTCATCTCCACTTGTTGCCCTTAGAGAAAGACATCCATAACCCTTTGGAAGCAGTCTAAGCTGAGTGAATATTCAGGCTTTTTGTTTTTTCTTTGCAGTGTCTTATAAATTTGGAGGTAATTTTTACTGCCTGTCTGCCTGCCTACCTCTGTCCTGTGAGTGCTGTGCGTGTGCCACAGGCAGGGGGAGGCACGAGCCTGGCTCTGTTCTCCAGCGAGGAGCCCAGGCAGGATCAGCTGTGCCCGGGCAGCACAGGGACAGGGATGTGCCTGGGTGGACAAAAGCTCCAGAGCCAAGCTGAGCTCTGTGCTGGGGGGTGTGTGTGGCACAGCAATGCCCTCCAGCAGGGATGGCTGCTGGCCTGCCAGCCGAGCTCTGCAGATGTGTTCATGTTGTCTGGACTTTTTGTATGTACATTTAAGGGCTTTCACAAGAAAATCAAACCATACACCCCCAGGGACAGCGTTGGGAGGAACAATTACAGCAATAAATAAAGATTTCTGCTTGCATGCCAACCCAACAGGCTTTACTGTCTCCTCATCAAGTGATCTGCCATTTGTTAGCAATTGCTTGTTAGGGGCTTTCTGCTCTAGGCCTGTTCCTGCTTTTGTGTATATTTTACTCATCTTGACAAGGGAAAAGAACTCTACTAAGTAGAGGCACTTACAATTCACAGCGCCTGTAACATCTGTGGCAGGACTAGAATTACAAACCACATCAGTATATCTCTTTTTTTGTTTGTTTGTTTTTTCTGTTTGAGAATTTCATTAGCTGTCTTACATTTTTGGTTGTGGGTTATTTTTCCTCCGCTCTCCTGTGGCTTCTTTGTGAAAACCATTTGTTTCATCATCCTTCCTCATTCTTTGCAAAGGTGGCCTGCAGCTCTGTGTTGGCCAAAGCCCCCAGGAACTGGCAAGGAAAGGATGTGAGGCTGGATTGTCTTCTGGGATGGGAAGGTGGTAGGTGGAAAGTGCTGTGTCCCTTACAGCAGCCCTTGCCTCTATCATTCCTTTCTTAGGTAGTCCAGAACTGCCTTTTGTTTGTTAAAAGCGCTTAGGTGTGTTTCTCGTCCTCCCAAAACTCTTTTCAAGTTGTCTGTGGTGTTTTCCCCTCAACTCTTCTTCTCCTACCGATGTTCTATTTCTTTTTTTCCGGCACAGATGCCCTATGGGAATAAGTTTGCCTGTAAGGTGTCTAATGCTTTCTGCACTTCAAGACGTTCACCTATATATTACTTTCAATAATTACGGCATAAGTTTCTGTGACTGAAATGATGCTGGAATGGTTGGCAAACTGGAAGGTGAGGGTTGGAGAGGATGAGCATAAGGGATAAAGACAGACAAGCTGGCAGTCACCAAACTGTGTCACCTTTTAAGGGCAGGATGGAGCCCAAAGTTCTCGTGGTGTTTTGTGCTGGCAGCAAAAAAACCTTCAGTGAAACCCCGAGTGATGTGCTGGGGCTGTAGGCTGGGAACTTCAGTAGCTGTAGAGAGATAGTTGATCTTCCTTTCCTTCATGCCCTTAAGGAGGAGTATGTAGATTCTTCCACACTCCAAACCACATCCAAAAAATGCCTACCACCATCTGGTGAGCAAGGCTGGGCTCAGAGTGGGCTCTTCCTTAGGTGTCCACTGCATTTGCTTCACGTCACACAAGGAGAGGGGTGACAGAAGGGCAGTGCGTTATCCAGTCATTCTTATAAAGAACCATTTCTCACACATTAATCCCGAATTACCTGAAAGTAGCACAATGCAAGTTTTGGTGGGAGCAGTGGAGAGAGGCAGAGGCCAAGAGCTGTCCATAGCTGCTGTGTTCTGTCCGTAGCTGCTGTGTTCTGTCCGTAGCTGCTGTGTTCTGTCCGTAGCTGCTGTGTTCTGTCCGTAGCTGCTGT
>VZRL01000444.1:570035-622109 GCA_013397895.1 Origma solitaria | reverse complement strand
GGAGAGAGGCAGAGGCCAAGAGCTGTCCATAGCGGCTGTGTTCTGTCCGTAGCTGCTGTGCTCTGTCCGTAGCTGCTGTGTTCTGTCCGTAGCTGCTGTGTTCTGTCCGTAGCTGCTGTGTTCTGTCCGTAGCTGCTGTGCTCTGTCCGTAGCTGCTGTGTTCTGTCCGTAGCTGATGTTCTGTCCGTAGCTGATGTTCTGTCCGTAGCTGCTGTGCTCTGTCCATAGCTGCTGTGTTCTGGACACTGCAGTGCTCCTCACAAACAGTGCCAGAGCAGTGTCTGGCTGCAGCTCCTGCAAACCTGCCACAGCAGGCTGAGGCACAGGCTGCTGGCACAGATGATGCTCTGTGATAAAATAAAAGGAAAGGTCACCTTGATTAACTGCCCATCGCTCCTCTCCCTCGCTCTGTGTCGATCTCTCTGCCACCTTGATAACCACAGACATGTCTGACTGAATCAGCCATGTCAGGCGGCTTCCATTTGAATGTTGAGCATGAGCCAAACTGTTCTTTCTATCATATTTAAGGTCCTTGACATTGTTAAGCGGTGGTGTGTAATAAAAACGAATTTCATGGAAAAGTGCTTGAAACACTGACCTAGATCAGTGTGCTTTTTTTATTTGTTTTAGAACTCTGTTGTTTCCCCTCTCTACAGAGCTTCTCTCTTGAACAAAAGACAACAAAAAGACCTTCCTTGTCTGGGGTTTTGATCCATCACAAATGCTGCAGGTTTTCATTCATGGTGTTTTTTTGAAGTGCTGTAGCATTTGTATCCTAGTTCATCAAATGTGCCCTGGTTGTGTCAGAAAATCACAGAGCACAGTGAGCCCCTGCCTCAGGACCTGTAACACAGCTCATGAGAAAGGAGAATTGGTTTTGCCTCACCCCTGGGCTCTGGCAGAATTGGCGATTTTAATGGTCAGGTAGGATGGGAGCTTCTCACTGTTAGCATTGTGAGGACCTGCAATCTTGTCTCATTAAGAATCAATAAAACCTGCCTCTTACCAGATTTACATTTAGTCCTCCCAAAAAGTGAATGTTAATAACTTCAAAAGATTTTCCTTCAAGTAGTTTTGAAACTGGAAGATTTGGGCCTGTAAAAATACAGAATTCCTCCTTAACATTATCATCATCCTGTTAAAATGCTCAGTTACCCTATCATGCTTTCCTTATCTACAGAGCAGGCAATGAGCCATAATTTTGAGGGGACAATGATTTGGTGACACTGATGGGGCAGGCCAAACCCTCTAACTCCATTAGGGTGCATGAATCACAAGTTAATTAGTCAATTTTTCCTAATATAGTGAAGTTCTATCTTTAATCCTACAATTGCTGTCTCTTGTCAGATTTATTACTCTCTCCAGATGGACTGTTCTTTCTCTTCCCTCAAAATGTCCTATGTTGTGAGGTTTTTATAAGTGTACAAAATATCAGTTTCTTTCCTTTGAGTTAAAACTTTCCAGGGTTATGCTCTATTTCACACAAGCAAAGATTTGAAACTCCAGCTTCAGGTGTTTTATAGGCAGCAAATTACGAGGTCTGATTGCCACTCTAGATAGAGGATATTAGAACCTGACTGCATCCCAGTTACTCACACAGAAGATCATTTTGAGCACCACGAATGGCAAGTCTCCATCTCCCTGTGTGCAGTTCAAAAACCTGACCCACTGTAAAACCAAAACGTTTTCTCGGTTTGCATCTCCAGACCTCTTAACAGTGCCAGGTTTGAGGAATGAGCACAAGTGTGGTGTAAAAAGTTCATGTTGCCTCTCACTTTGCTGCCGGCAGCAATTTGGCAGGAGGTTTTCTCATTTTGGGGTGGGGGGAAAGGTTTGGTGATTTGCTTTCGCTCTGCTGTTTGAGGCTTAGCACAGATCAGTATTGAAGGCATTTCCAGCCCAGACTGACTCTCCTCGGAAAAGTTCCTACAGAAGTCAGGGAAATAAGTGAATTTTCTGAAAGGTAGAGTGAGCTGCCCTTGTGGGAGAGAAAGGAGTCGGGGATTAGACAGTTCTGTTTTCAAAGGTGGCACTGGAGTGGGAACAGCACCCAGCAATGAGCTGTGCTGTGTGTTTGGTGCAATCTGTAATTAGGGCTCATTGCTGCTCTCCAGATCAGGTAAGCCGTAATGGGGAATGGATTTGAGAGCATTTCCACCAGCTCCATGTGAGGCTGCTCCTGCTGAAGGCTCACAAATGGAATTGAGGGCTTCTCCCTGGAAGGATCAGTGCCTGCTGTTCATGGCCAGGCTTGAAAACACAGAGCCTTGTGTTCAGTCCTCAAAGCATTCTGCTCAGCTCTAAGTGTACTTGAAAAGGAAAAGAGAGATGAGAAATTACTCATGCTTCTCTGTTCAGAAGTGTGCTGGTGAGAAGGAAAGTGATCTGCTCTGGCTGGAACTCCAAGGAGTAATCTCCTTTCCAGGTCAGGGAATTTCCCACAGGAGTTTATGGATTGCTGCTCTGGTGCAGCCAGAGAGAGAATTGTGGTAAACTCTGTGTTTTCTGAGGCCAGGGAGAGGTGATGCCCTTTGCTGCAGGGCTTTGAATTTACTTCTTTTCCAGAAATCTTCAGAAAACATGGATGTGTTTTTGTGGAAGATCACAGCCAAATTTTATCTTGGGCTCCTCCCAAAAAAAAGAAAAAAAGTCAGGAATGAGAACTGAAATGAAAAGACTTTTGGGTTGTAATGAGTATTTCTTGGTTGTGAATTCTGGAGGGGCTTGGAACAGGTGTAAGAGCCCTTCCCAGAGTGGCATCTCATGGAGAAAAGCGCCGCGGCGCTGACAGGGCTGCCAGAGGGGATCACGCACAGTTAGCTGCTGATGTGTGCATGCACGGCTGCCCTGCAGCCCCACAGGCAGGAAAACAGCTCTGCTCTGGAAAAAGAGGGAGGGGGAAGGAGGAGAGAGGATTTCCAAGTAGCTGGAGTAAGTGACCTGTGTGGAAGGCTGCCTGCCCATCCCTGAGCTGCTGAGCGAGGCTGACAGCGCTCCCGAGGAGCCACAGGAACCTGGCCAGCTAGAGAGGGCAGAGAGCAGCTCAGAAACGGAGAGGAAATCCTCAATCCATCTCTGTATTGAGGCTGTCTGAAAAGCTTTGTCAGTGCAGTCTGATGCTGATGTACAGAGCAGAGCCCTTGGCGTAAATCCTGAGTGAAGTGTTTGGATTTCGTGGGCTGCAGAGGAAGATCAGCTCAGCTTTGAGTCAGGGGCAGAAAGGGCCTCAGACACTGCGGACAGGGCAGTGCAGAATTAGGGAAAATGGTTTTCCCCAGAGCTCTGGTGGAAAAGTTGCTGTCTGTGCACACCACACGCACATTGTCAGGTCTCACACTGGCTTTTAGGAAGCTCTTCTCACGCATTCCTATGATTCTGAGTTCTGCTCTCCTAACTGATCTGAGACAAGTGTTTATGTTCCCTAGAAATTAGGGTCCTAATGCAAAAGCTGTTTACATTTCAGGAATGATTTCAGTGTGTGCAAAACCTGCCTCTCCACACCTCTGGATGGAAGAGGACAGCTCATAAACATTCCTTCTTAGGCTGGCAAGAGCAGCTGCTTGAGCAGGACCCCAGGCAGGGGATGCAGATCTCCAGGATGTTCCACATTCCAGGCTATGCTTGAAAATTTGGCTCTTGCATTCACTTTTTCTGCCACTGGAGCCAAATCCCGTATTGAGATTATTGCACTGGCAGGGAATTTGCCCATCTTTGGTGGGTGGGAAGAGGCTGGAATTAGCAAATCCTCTCCCCTAGCTGAGTGTGGCGTTTTCTCTGGTACCTGACTTCCCTCAGGTGCTGATGCCCACAGGAGCCTGGCTAGAGCTGTGGCTCTGGGATTCCTGCTCCATACTCAGAGGTAAGAGGGGTGCCAGTGTTACAGAGACAGGCCAGAACTTCAGCCAGTTTTCAGAGAAGTTACTGTGCATCTTTTTTCTGGATATTCTCTCCTGGTTTTGGATATGAATGCAAGCAAAGCCACTGTTGGCTGCTGCCTTCGGTAGGGAAACAGCCTAGAGCAGCAGGATTCCATTTTTATTTTTGAAGGCTAATAATTCTGACTTTTCAGGATCTTTGTGTGCCACTACACGACATACTTTAACTGTACAGGGAACAGGCTTGTGTTGAGTGACTTTGTGAATCTTGGAGTGTGTGGGATTCTCACAGCAGACCGGGGTGTCAGAATAACCAGAGCAGGGTGTTCTGATGTCAGTACAGTGCTGATGTGGAGCTGCTGAGTGGCTGAGCTGCAGCACAGCTCCTTGCAGGACTGCACTGCTTACAATCTGCACCATCACGGGTGAGGTTGTCACTTTGAATGTGGCTGGTTTAGATTAAAAAACATCAAAACGAGATCAGTGCTGGGAGCTGCAGGGATCCCAGGGGTGCAGGGATTTTGGGGAAGGCTGCGGCCGACCCAGCTGTGCTCAGCCCAGGCTGCATTTCCTCGTGCTCTTTGCCAGGGGAGTGATTGCCAGAGCTGTGGTTCCTCCAGGTGACAGAGGTGATTGGAGTTTCCTCCCCTGCATCTGCCTCAACAGAGGGACTCAAACCCCTGAGCCAGACAGGCCCCGCCTGCAGTGTTTTATGTGAGCCTCTTTCTGTTGTAGGACTGTAGGAGGAATGAGCCCAGGCTGGGAAGGTTTCGGGCAGAGCAGTGAGGTGTCCCTGTGCCTGCAGGGTGAGCTCACCTGGGCTCTCTCTGCTGTGCTGCAGCTGAGCCCTCACTCCATTCATTGCACACAGCACTGCCTGTGCCTGCACTAAGAGCATTTCTGCACAGGCTTTACACATGAAGTTGTATATCCAAACCTTGGCGAGCACTGGTGAGTGAAAGAGAATTTGTGGTCACTGGTCAATGTGAGAGTTGAGCTCTGTGATGAAATCTCTTCCTGTGCATGGCCTCTGCCCCAGACAGGCCTCCAGTAATACCTGGTGACAGGGGGGCTGATGGGATCTTCACTAGGGGAAAAGACTAATTTAGGACAAAAGGGATTTTCCCACTTGTTACCTGATGAGCTGTGAAGTTCTGCCTCAGCCAAGTGGTGTGAAATTATGACCTTGAAGCTGCTGATTAGACGGAGCTCTGGTTTTTGCTACAGCTCTATCGGAACAGAGACGATGGACACGTGTTCTGGATCTGCTCTGAGGAAATGCTTGAAAGCTGGTGCCTGGTGCTGTAGCACTCATCTCCTTGCAGATAACGAATATTTATCTCAGTCACCAATTGTTTTCTATTGACCTTAAAGCAGGGTCAGGACCCTGGATCTCTGCTAACTTACTTTGCTTTGCTTTTAAACTGTCCAAATAAATATTGCTTCTGCACACTGATGCAGCTGTGTCATAATTGTGAAGTTTGACATTTGTTGGCAGTCTGGAGCTCGATGTTACCATTTGCTCCTCTTCTTGTTAATTAACTCCCAGTTCAGTGACAGCTTAGGAGTCTTTCTGCATTTTCTATCAGAGAGTTGATGCAGTTCTGGATTGTGATCACACCTATCATACTTTGCTGTACCATATTCAAATGTGTTTAAATAATAGGTGGGGACTGCTAAGTAAATACTTAGGATGGGAATATATTTCATGACACCAGAGGAATACATATAAAGGGAGTTTTTCTAGACTGCGTATTTACAGCTTCAATTGAAGTATGAGCTGTTAATTCAGTGCCTGGGTTCAGGCATCAAAAAGTTCATTTGTATTCTCAATAACAACTACAGGACTGCTTCATTTAATTTCTTGCTTTTACTTTAAAGGTTTGCTTCGACATTGCATCTAATTTTATGTAATTTTCAGCAGCTGTGAAAAATGAGCTTAGTCCCTTCTCACCACCCCACCTCTGCCCTTCCACTAAAGACAGGCCTTTTTGTTTGCTTTTCTTTTCTTTGTGCTTTCTGTTTCATTGGTTGGGGTTTTTTTAAAAATATGTATACTGAGCTTCTCTTTCAGTTCTGGACACATGAGCATGGTCACTTGTTGCTTTCACATGAATGAAAATGGTATTCTCCATATTGGCTTAATCTTTTCCCATAAAAACGCTGAGGAATCGTGAGCTGCTCAGGAGTCCCTGTGAGCTGTCAGGGATCACTCACCAGCACAGCCCTGGGCTGTGTTTTGGGGTGGTTCTTTTCCTCCAGGCTTCACAGTTAATCTGGATGGTGTTGTGTGGAATAAGCGTGGAAGGAATGGCCCTTCTTGCATTCCTCAGAACCTCTTTTTCCCCATCAAACGCCATTCCAAGCGCAGGAGAGTTGGTGGATTTCATGATTTGTGTGGGTGTGCATTTTGTGTGATAAACTCAAACAGCTGAAAATGCTCTTGCAAGCTGTGGATCCAAAAGGCTGCTTGAGGGACAGAGGAGGTATTTTGTATGGAACTGTGGAGCCAAAGTTGTGGTGCCTCTGTTCGTGCCTCCTGGCAGCTGCCTGGGCTGAAACCAGCAACTGAGTACTTCCGTGTTTGCTTTTTCTGCAGAAATTAGCTCAAAATATTGTTGTCGTTTTATAGGTTTGAACTGGTCTATGTGTACAGGCCTTAGCCACCATTCAGAAAAAGCCCCAAGTATAATAAATTGAAGATGCTCACTGGGCCATAGTGACAAGCAAAATTCAGTTGGTGTGACTGTGGATATATTATTTATTGCTATGCATTATTAATGACCTTGTAACACACCAGTGACAGCAAATCAGAGCCAAAAGGGAATAAAAAAGGACATAAATAGTTGAAATAAATAATGTATCTGCTTTCAGGTCATGAGTCCATCATTTCAGCAATAGTGGGTTCCTTTGGTTCATTTTTCTGTCTTTGTAGCTCAGTACTGCTTGTTTTTATTTGATCACTTTGCCTTCTGCCACCAGATTAGTTAGAGAAGGCTGTGTGCTGCTTTTATAATTAGATGATGAATTAATTCTTTCCCTTCCTTCTGGCTGTGTTTTGGATTTTGATTATCAGAGTAGCCTGGCTACTGATTTCAGTGAGCCTTCAATTCCCTGTGGTTCTCCTGGGACACAGAGCCTGGCAGCACGCAGAGCCTTTTTTGGAGTGAGTCTGACACCTCTGAACTCTTGCTGGAGAAAGTCTAGGAGAGAGTTTGAGAAACCTCTGCCCTCTTGTCCCTAGGCACACCTGGGCTGAGCCACCTGTGGGAGGTCACTGTGAGCTGTGGATTGCTGCTGTGCCCCAGGCCTGTGGCTCCTTGTCCCCTCCCTCCCCAGCTGGGGAAGCTGCAGCTCCAAACAGAGGGAAGTTCAGGCCTGAGTTTGGATTTGATGGCCATGCTCAAATATGAAGAAAGTAAGAAAATAAAATTAAATAAAGCAGGTATTTATTTTAAGTCCTGATTTTCCATAGCTGCTGTAGGGCAGTGACTGGGGGGGGTTTGTTGTCTAAAGCAATTCATTTCTTCTTCCAAGTCTGTGCCATTGCTGGCAGCAGATTAATTTCTCAGAGCATCTGTGGTCCCTGAGCATGGTCAGTGCTTTGGGTGGTGCTCTGAGCAGCTGCTGACCCTCAGGAGCAGCTTCTCTCTTGTTCTGCTGCACAGACATGAAAACTTCACAGCCCTAAGTAAATGAGCGAATGAGCCAACAAGCTGGACAGCATTTAGGGGGTTGCAAGGTTGGGTCCCTGTAGTAAGAGCTTTTAATATCTCATTCCTTTAGACCTTCATGCCTAAAATTCCTGGCCTTTGCTGAAGGGCTTTTAAATCAGCTTCCAGATGTTAAAATATTCCGTTTATGCTTGATGGGGCTGCCTGTCTTCAGATCACATTTCTGCTTTTAGGATTCAGTTCTTGCTTTGATCAGCAACACAGAGTGATCAGGTACATTTATTATTCCATGGATATGAGCTGGCAAGAGGCTTTTCAGCATCAGCTCTGGAGGAGGGAAACAGGCACGGCAGGAACTGTGACAGTGAGGAAGAGGATTGCATCTCACTCCCCAGTGGGTTTGTCCAAAAGAAATAAGCAGAAAGGCTTGGAAACCCCGGCGGAAGTATGGAAACTCAGTGCTTCAGAGAGCAGACAGAGCATCTTTAGCTCTCCTGGGCCGCTCAGATGAGAACTTGGACTTTTGTGACTCAATCACTCCTGATTGCTTTGCAAACACAGGAAAAGTGGGGGACACATTCACAACACTCACTGTGTATCCAGTGCTCACCTTGTAAAGAAACTAAATTTATTGGTTGCATCAGTGAACAAAGTCTTGAAAGTACATATTGGATTTTAAATCTTATATTAGTTTTAGGTGTGAATGTGATGCAGGCGAAAGTGTTTCTCTGAGTGGGATGTGAGACAAGAGCTTCTCTTGGAAATAGGATCTTCCTGTAGGAAGGTCAGTCGTCTGCCCTTACATCTGAGTCCTTTCTGCCATAAAAGGAGGAGGTAGGAAGATGATTCTTGCACTATGCAGGTGTTTTAAAATTACCTTCTGCAAGATTTCTTGCCCACTCTTTTGAAAGAGCTTGTGATAGTTGTGATTGGGTACAAAGCAGTGGACCAAATAAACCTCAACGCAGTGCAAAGGTCTCTGTGCGGCTCATGATTTGCACTACAAAGTTGGTGGTAACTGAAATAATAGTTTCACTTGTAATTCACTTAATAATTTATTTTATTATTAATAAACAGTAAAAAAGCCCTCAACCAATCAACAAAGCAGCCAAACAAAAAAAAACCCAACCACAGTAGACACAGACTTTGATCTGTTTGGCTGATCCTTTTCCTGGAAGCACTTAGACCTTTTCAAGGTAACTATATTTGAAAATCATTGAAAAGCCTCACAACGTAATAGCAGCAAGTCTGGTGAGTGATCAGCACTGCACAGAGCTGGCACTCATTGCTTGTTTAATGGGAGTGCAGCAGCCAGACACGGTTGGTTCCTTTTTTTTTTTTTTTGGTGGAACACCACAGTAGACCACATGGGAAAAAAGTCATTCCCACTTTTAAAATCGCTGGAAATTGCAGGAAGGGGTCAGCAGGCACTTGGGGATTCTTTTTAGCAGTACAAGTGCTCCATCTACAGCTCAGAACATCTCCTGAGATCGTTGTGCAGCACATTCAGAGTCCTTTTCTTTAGCTGTCTTAAAGTGCAGCTAAAAACTCCCTACAAACTACAAGCACCTAAAAACTCCCAAAAGCAGCCAGTCTCTTACTTATTTTTGAGGCTTTTTTTGAAAGGCCCCAGAGGAATGGTGCGTGAGAACAAAGCACTGTGTTCTTGCAGAGATCTGAGCAGAGCAGCAGCAGTGAGGAGTTTTCCTGTCCAAGGCTCCCAGGGTGGCTCCATCAGAGTGAGAGGCACATTCCCGGGCAGGAGCACAATTCAGTCACCACGGCCTTGGTGCCTGCCAGCACAGCAACAGATAAGGCCTTATTCCCCCAAGAGAAAAAACCACAATCTTGAACACATCTTAAATACAGTTCCATTTAAAGCCAAGCAACAGAACATTTGGAAAAGTGTCCCTAACTCACTAAGCTTTGTTGTTAGGTGAAGATGGCAAAATTGTTGTAGTAAAAGGCACAACACTTGATAGGTATGCGTGTGCTGTATGTAAAAATCTTCCAAACATCCCAGCATAAGTGGTATCTTCATCAGTCTGGTGCAAGAGGTGTTGAGCAGCAGGTATTTTAGGATTTTCCTCAAGGGACAACTCAATAGGTGGTGTTTAGAGTCTGCAAAGCTGGCTGGAGGGGTCACTGACCCAGGGAGGCTGGTTTTGAGAAACTGTGGAAGATAAGGCACACATTCCACAGCAGCTCAGCAAACTTGTCCAAAAGTCCATCTGAAACCAGAGGGGAAGCTCCTGGGAGGTCAGGGGAGCCTTGAGAGCTGAAGTTACTCTTGAAGGAGTTTGATGGGACATAATTCTTGTCAAAGCAGTGTAACTTTGAGGAATCACAGGTTTGGGGTAATAGCAACACTGAGTGTATACATAAACACTTCACAAAGTTGTACCTTGTTGCTCCAAAATATGTTAGAAGAATTAAAACCCAATTAGCAAAGTTCTGGTAGCAATAGTTAGTGGGAATCCCTATCAAGCAGATGTTTGAGATCCTTTTCCCCTGCAGTGGTCAGTGCTTTCCTCGAGGTCGGGAAGCAATTGTGGTGACAGCTGTGGAGCAGCAGCACAAAAGTCCTGAGGCCTCTTTCTGCAGGGGAAGCACAGAAGCATTTTGGGAAGGCAAGTCTGAAACTGCACGTTTAGGAATGTGAAACACAAAGACTTCCAGGAAATAGGGGCGTGTTCCTGAGTCAAAAAGGAGTTTTGGTGATTGTGGTGGACGAGCAGTTGGTAAGAAATTCTCAGTGGGACGGGTAGAAGGATTCCTGTGGTATAAAAGGCAAATACTCAGAGCATGAGGGTGGATGTACAGAAATACACATGCACACAAACATGTTTTCTTGATGTAGTGTTGATGAAATTGTACCCAGTTTTGGTGCCAAGTTTTCATTTTATTTATTAAAAAAGAATTAGAAAATTAAAAAACACTCAACCAAGCAAAGGAGAGAATATCAAGAAAACAGTCTAAAGGCTAAGGGAAATATTTTGATGTCTAAAAGTACTTACTGCATATTTATTGTAGTAAATAAACACCAGTGTGTAGGAAAAAGGTTGGAGAATAAGAGTCTAAGAGCTGAGACCTGTTCTTTCCAGCAGAGAAAGGAGATATATGTGTGATGGAAACTTTCCCTAGAAAAGGGGAAGAAAAGAAAATCAGCACACCTTTATTGCCCTTAGTGATGAAAATTGATTTGAAGGAAACAAAGCAGGTTCTCTGTTCTGTTGTATCTTTTAGGAGGAAGCCAAAAGCTATACAAAAGGTGACTCTGCTTAGTACAGGTGGAATGGTGAGAAAAACAGCAGCCTTTAACGGGCAGGGGGCTCTTTATTCCAGATCTTCACACAGGAAAATGCTGTTCTCATTCCTCACCAATCCCCAAGCTGGCTAGTAAAGAACAAATTCCGTGTATTCCACAATTAGGCAATCTTTCCTAGCAGTGGTCTTAATAAAGTTGTCAGCAATGAACCCTGAGTCAGAAGTGATTTTCCCAGTGTCTGATGAGGGAATGCTGCTCAGTTATCTGGGCTCCAAGGAGCAGCTAGCATACACACTGCAGGCAGGAAGGGAGGGGGGAGAGGTCTGTATCTTCAAGGCACTGAAGATCCATGTGCTGACTTAGAACAGATGGAGTATATGAGCCATAAGCAGTGCTCGTGATTGGGTAAATACAGTTACATGGCAAAGAGGAGGTGGGTAGAGTAAATGGAGGGGAATTTCCTTGTGGGTAGCTTTGGATGTTGGGATATTCACGCTGTCACTGTTAGCCAAGGTAGAAGCATGAAGTGTAACCCAGGGACAGAATTAACTTTTTTGTGGTGACTTGCAAGGCTGCTCTGAAGGAGTAGCACAGTTTGGGAAAGTCAGTTCCTTGAGGAACCTTGTGCTTTGTGTCCTGCTGGCTATTACTGTGTTTGGGATGGCGGATTGGAGCCTCTTGGAGTCCAGAGGGGACAGGTTTGGCAGATTGGAGTCTCTTGGTTCCAGAGGGGACAAGTTTAACTCCTTTCCTGGGCTGCATTTCTGCAGTGACTGAAATGTTTGTTGGACAAAGGGAAGATGTGCTCTGGACAGCTCCAGGTTTAGCACACTGAGCGTGGAAGACCGGCCGGGGGTATCCCTGTCCCTAAACCCTGGAGTAAGGACAGCATCACTGTTGTTCTTTGTCTAACTCTGAAGAGCATTTTAGTGACGATTTTTCCTCTTATGTCAGTGCAAGCATTTGACCAACAGATGGAAGCAGCAGCAAGAGCAGCTCATGGATGGGGGATTTGTTTACCTGCAGGCAAAGCACAGCCTGCCCTTATCTGGCTCTGTATCTTCCCCAGAGAGCCTAAATGGAGGAACACAGTTACAGTGAGCTCTGTGTGGGGTGCTATGGCTGATGTTACAGACGTGTATCGAGAGCTGGCAGGATGAGGGCAATGGGACAGTCTGCGCATCAAAGAAACCTGTTGTAGTCAGGTTAATACAATTTTTAAAAAGAATTGTAAAAAAGGGATTCAAAACCTAGTTTTTTCATCCCCTCTCCCCACTCCCCCATCAGAATTCTTCTCATTTATGCAGCTTTTTTGGGGTGGAGGGTGATCAGTCTTCAGCTTGATGTACAGTTAATGCTTCAGTAGGTACTTCAGAAAGCAAACGGGAGTGCAAAATCCTTTACTGGTTGAGGAGGTCATAGGGCATGTATTTATTCCTTCTGGCTGCTTCCTTTTCCCTTTTAGTTGCATCCTAGGATTTGGTCTCATTTTCCAAACCTCAGCAAGTTCAGCCAACTGTAGGAAAGCAAATACATCTCTGTAGCATTCAGCTGGGCTTCCTGTGACAAGCTGTCTACTTTGTAGGTCTTTCATTAATAAAGATGCTCTGGTTAAGAGGCTTTGAGAGTCCCAAAGGAGTTTGGAATACATTCCCAACTCTGAAAGAACTTCAGACACAGCTCTGTACTTGGAGGTATTACTGGAGGATCACTTTTCTGAGTCCTCACTATGAAGTATCAGTGTAAAACCAAATCAAATGAAGAAATGAAGCAAAGCTGACATACAAACATCTTTTTTTAAGTAGCAGGAGGTAGAGTTAAAAAAACCTGAAAAGTAGATTTATATAAAAGATTCCTGTTGTTTAACAGAAGTGCCTCAGTTTAGGGGTTACTCCAATACCATCATTAACAAGACTGGCTGGGAGGAGGAACTCCTCCTTTTCCCTTCTAGCTTTTCAACAGAATCCCCACACCTGCATACAGAAGTGGAAAATGTACTCCAAGGAACAGTTCACAACCTCAGTGATCTGCCCCAAAGCAATCAACAGGAGAGACATGGGTAAGGAACAGCAGGAGTTTTATTACGTTGGATCGTGTTGTTGCCACTGTCCTGGGAACCTCACTGTGAGCTCAGCAGCATTCAGTAAAGAGAACTCCCCTTGGGTCACTTGGTGCCACACAGAGTTAGAGAATATTCTTGAAGAGATTACAGTAGATTTGGGTAATACCAGTTCGTAATTTAAAAAATGCTTCAGTTCCTAAGACTGTGACTGGGTATTTACTGCTTTGTACATGTCCCTTTCATTTTCTCTATAACCCTATAGAGCTAAATGAAAGAGAAATCTTAAATTCTTATCTCTTTGCTTTTTAGCAAGACAGTGAAATCTTCCTTTTAAGATAAAGCACAGGGCATTTCCCAAGTGTGAACTCCTCCCCAAGAGGTCAAGCTGCTCGTTGCCAGAGGTGGAACAATGTCATCACTTTGCCACAGAAGTGGCTTTTCTCATCTGAGGGATCCAAAATTACATTGTGACCTCTGCAATCCCCATTTTCTAATTATCATCAGTCTTCCTAGTTACAGGACCAGGCCAGCAGTGCTATGATCAGCAGCAGCTCTATTTCATTAAGCATCTCAGTCCAAGATGCTTTCTAGATGTCAAACTATTTGTCTTTCAAGGCCCCATTGAGCATCTAAGAGCAAACATATGCATAAATCCAAAATAAGTGATTATTCTCCTTTTGATTGTTATTCTTGGCTGGAAGTAAATAGTAGCTTCTCAGGAAAAATGGGAATAGTTCACATTCAGAATGATCAGGACCATGTGCATTTTGTTTTGCACTTGAGAACAGCTACAGGACTCTTATGAGTACTGCAAAGGTATAGAATCTCACTGTATGTTTCTGGTTTCTTTCTGTATCAGCTGTGAGTTAGATGACTTTTATTTCTTTATAGAAACCAAAGAGAAGAGCATGGCCTCTGTTAACCATATACAGGCAACAAAAATATCTTCCATAGCTAGCTCCTTTTTTTTTTTTTTTTAAAGGATGCAGTGTGGGTGCTCAAGTACATACATTTACTATCAAAATGAAGGAACGTAATTTTAAAAAAATTCTGTAACTGGCATTTTATTTTAAAGTATTTTCTTACTGAGCTCTAAACAAGGCATTGTAAATGTGCTAAATTTAAGAGGTTGCCTTATTCCCACTCTTGTGGCTCCTAATATAATCTGGGGGGAAAAAAAGAAGCCAAATCTGGTTCTAGATAGGAAAGGGCCTTATTTCACAGAAAGCTGCTCTTTTTCTGAGGGCTTGGGCACAATTCTTTCCCCATCCATCCCTGGAGGGAATGGTGGTGCACAGCTGCTGCCCACTTCATCCTGTGCCATTCCATGTGCTCCAGCCAGGCTGAAGTGTTTGTAGCTGAACACAGAAAGGACAATCTAACCTGTATTAGCTGTTTAAAAGGGGTTAATTGACATAACACATAATTAATTTGTTTGCAGGGGCATTGTTTTCTCCACTAGAAAAGTCCTTCTGCTCTAAGTCTGCTTATCCTTAAGTGGAACAGCCTTGATGGGAAGCATAAGGCACCTCACCTGTAGTGTCCAGGGCCACCAGACAGACTATCCGAGTTTAAAACCCCACAAAGTGGGGAATACCTAAGCTGTTAAACTGTAAGGCTGCTCTCCAGCCCCCCATGCTGGCATAGTTTTCCCTCAGGAGAGGGGGATTATAACCCATCCTTTCCCAAACCTTGCCAGAAGTGCCCACCTTGGATAGCCACAAGGGCCTGTGCAGCACCACAGGGCAGCAGTGCCAGCCAGGCGAGCTGAGGGACCCCAGGACGGCTTTTTTAAAGAGCCTGGGGGGGTGGTTTGGGCCCTTCCTTGAGCTGGCTGGAGAAGAGCTGATTTTCTCTTAAGTTGCACTATTGAACAGTTTAAACACTGCAACTGATGTCTTCTTTCAGATTCCTCCAAAACATGATAGCATTTGTAACACAGTAATTCCAGAAGAGTATCTTAAATCAGGATTATCATTGAGTTGAAGGTTTTACAGCACAAAACATTTACCTGGATAAAAACATGGGAGGCGCAAAACCAAAAAAAGTTTGGATTTCTGAAGATTCACAGGTAACTGTATTTTGTACTAGAAATCTCCTTTTAGTTCTTACATTTCAACTCTTCAACTCCTCAGTGTTACAGGGAGCAGACTATTAATCCTACAGAATGAGGGAAACAGGGTTTGAGGGTTTTCTTTAATTGGTATGTTCATAGCACAGAACTATGGCAGCATCATCTTTAAAAATGAAGACATGAATATGAATGATAAAACTAGCCCAGGGTAATTAATCCTTGCAAGAAGATATTTTCTTGTCTGTGCACAGAATGAAAGCAAATGCAAGTGAAATATCCAGAAACCCCAAAATCAAATTAGGACTGTGATGTGTGCAAGGAAAAAGGATGATCAAAGGACTGAGTGGGAACTAAAGCTTAAGACCTAAGAAGTCTGAAGTTTTTATTGATGTGACAATATCTCTGTTTGAAGAAAAATAAAGTTAATGAAATTTACATGATGATAAACTTCCAAGCTTCCACAGATTTTTCATAAACAAAAACATTCATGAATCAGTGAACCACAGCAAGAGTAAGGCCCTACCAGTTTTGCAGATTGATTTACACTTGGAGCAGGAGGAAGGGAGGGCACTTTGATTCAAGTCAGATAGGCTAGGATGAACTCAGCTGCCAAATTCCATCTTCTGCTCACTTCGTAAGCTTAGGCATTTGCATTTGGATGGGCATTTAAATAGATTGTGGTAGCTTTACATTAAGCCAAACCATCAAAACTTGGGCAATAAATGAAGACAGGAAATACAAAATCAAAATAATGCTGGTTTTGTTACAAAATCAAGGGCAGACTGAAGAAATCCAAGAAGTATTTTCAATCATTTGAAAACCTGCAGTTGAAACAGTGTCCCAAATTCAAGGCATAATTTAAAGCCTTATCATGTTACCTGGAAAAATTCTCTCCATCAGATGAGGTTAGGATGTGTGTCTGCAATTCCCAGACCCTCAAGTTCAATCTGAGGTTAACAGGAGCTTCATCAGTGGTGGATGCAGCAACAGCTGAAGGAACAGGCTCTGGGCTTTTCCAGTGGGTTTTGAAGTTCTGTTTCTGAAACACTAAATTCCATCATGGGGTCTTTCATCTCCACCACAGGTGCAAAAAACCAGTAATGCTAATTCCAGCAATCCAGATCCCGTTTCATATGCAGAAATTAACCCAAAGGCAAGTAACAGAAATGCATACATCATCCCATTCAATTATTCAGCAGTTTTGCAGACATACCGGAAGAAACCTAGCTTTCAATATAAAAATTGTCTATGAAAGAGTCTAACTTGAATTTGTCTCCATGGATCATAATTCCACATGTGCTGCTGGATCTGTAGAAGAGGAGAGAAAAATGAGCACTCAGTTTCAGCTGCCTCAATTGGCAGATTGATTTGAAAATCAGTACAGCCCTCTTTGCAAGGTACCAGTGCCTGAAAAACAATTCTCAGCCACGGTGTGGAGCAGCACTTCTTTAAGGGTTAAGATTAGGCCAAGCTCATAAAATTGCAGGAACAGTGAGGGTCTTTTACAGAACTGGAATAAGTCTGTTCTCGGACTTTCAGAATTAGGTGAAATTACACCAGCCTCGCTCAGCAACGTCCTTCCATCCCCTTACACTCCCTGATGATTTAACAGCCCCTGATTCACTGCCCTGTGCATGGCACAAGCTCACAGTGAGGGAAGACCCAACACCAGACCAACAGGCACGGAGAAAGTCACAGAAGTACAGAAACAATTACCGTGTGTGTGTTGTCCTGGCATCTCAGCTGGTGTGCCAATTTCTTTTTCCTTCTGGAACTGACTCTGGAGCAGTTTGATTTCTTGATCATAGTCCTGCCATTCTGGAACTATCCGCATGGCTGCCTGCAGCTTGGGCTCTTTGGTCATGGGGTTGTTACACTGCAAACAGAACAGACAGGCTACAAAAGGTTTCTGCACTCAGGTGTGCTTCCCTCTGCAGGGATTCATCTACTGCTGGTGAACAACATGTACCTGTACTTTAGCTAGAGAACAGTTCCCACTTTTTTTTCTTTCCAAATTCATAACAATGGTACTACTCCAGGGAAGAGAAATAGAGAAGCTAATCGCAAAAACTCAAGTGCTGAAAACATGCAAGTACTGATACAGGCTGAGGTAGGGAAGTGCCTCTAAACAGTGGCTGTATTTTAGTGTGATGTAAGAGGGAGGGAGTCATCCTGCACTCACCAGATCAATGGTTTTTGCTCTCTTCTTCGAGGAATCGTCACACCATGTTTCACACCACAGCCACTCCTGGGGGAGGGACTTGATTGGTACCTGGTGGATCATGTTGTTTGGCAAATCCTGTTGTGCAGAGTAAGAGTTAGTAGCTGCTCCCACAGGGTGCAGGATGGGAGGACCAACCCCCTCCCAAACCAACAGTATTGCAAAGGTGAACTTTTGTAGAGTTTTCTTTATTCCCAATGCAAATATAAAGTGATGAATCAACATTTCATTCCATTCCAAACTTTGGAAAAATCCTGCGTACTACAACTGTTAATCTTACTTTATTGAATTTTTTGATTTAGCCAACAGTATTAAAGCAGTAATACAAATCCAGTATCAAACCTGTACTGGACCAGTTTGGCAGACTAGTCTTGGCTGACCAAACCACGGTGTTATTTTTCCCATCCACCACAGGTTATTAATCAGTGCACAAGAAACAAGTGCCCAGTTTTGTTAGCTATTTGACTTGGGGTATACTGGAAAATTTGGCAGTGTTAGGACACTTAAGGAGAAGGTGCTGTTTCCACCCCCCAGTTATATTTGATGCTATCAATATCTGTCCCATTTGAAAGCAGGGTCTAACAGGACTGCCAGTAGCATCTGGCTGTGATGGAGGTTTGGACAAGAAAGGACAGGTCCCCACCTGTCACCATAGCCCGGTAAAACAAAACAAACGCAGTAAAACACACCTGATCAAGGTTGGACAGACTGTTTGGATCCTGACTAAGCCCCTGATACTGTCCTCTGAGTCGATCTCCAGCTGCTATCTTTCGGAACTTCTTCAGATCCACAACATATAGAGCACTGCATGGAGATGATCCAATTAGTAGTGACATTTCACTGGTGGGTAATTGACTGCAGCCCCAGCAGACCCCTGAGACACAATACACTGAAACAATCTCATGGTGGCAGCACATCTATGATCTATCACAAGGCAGGAAAGCAGTTCTTACAAGGTCATGGCATGTACAAAGAAGAATTTTTCAACAAATCTATCTTAGTTTGCTGTCATGCAGTCCCTTGTTCTAACATTTGTTATTAACAAAGGAAGATTCTGTTAGTTAACACTTCTTCACTTGTAAAAATTGAAGCATACTGAAAATAACCTCAGAGTCCCTAGTGCTTCCAAGGGACCATAGGCCATGGAATCTTAAAGAGGCAACAGTAAGCAAAACGTGGTTCATGCAGTGCTGGATACCTCAGCTAGTTTTCTGCTAAGTCTAAGTTGCAGCAAAAACTTTACCCCTGTATTTTGGGAAAAAAAAAAAAAATTCTTCAGTACCTGATATGGTATTTTCTTCCAGCTAAATGACTTGCCCAGTATCCTGATTTCCAGAACCTGTAGCCATCCATTTCTCTTCGACTGTCACAGAATGGAGTATATCCATAAGGAGCACCATCTAGATTGAAATCTCTCAGTTCTTTTAGGTCTGTGCGGACAATCTGAAGGGAAAGGACATTTTATTCTGATTTCTAGGAGCCTGCCTGCCATGGGCTATTTGGAAATGCTGTACAGGATTTAATTCAAATAGAGTAAACAGTTAAAGGATGCCATCTGATACACATGGCAGTCTTTTGCATTATGTGGATGTAGTACAAAAATACTGCACAAAATGTTTTGTCTCCCCTGCCCTTAGAGCTGGAGCAAATAAAACAGAGCTTGAAATAAGCTGATGGGGGTTGGTTTGACAGCTGAAGTGCGAAACTGTTTCTTAATAAGCAGCAAGAACTCTCATTATACATGAAGTCTACTGGGACTTTTGGTATCCCTTCCTCTTCAGAGTATGCAGACCCTTCAGGAATGAAAGCTTTTTAGTGTCTTTTTGGCACAGATGTGGCAGTAGCACTACTTTAAAAATACCACTCTGGTGGGAAAAGAATTACTTAATATCTCTCACAAACAGAGAAACAAACTGTCTAAAATGACAACAGCCTAGCTGGAAATCTATCCTGACTGATACTTCAGCATAAATTGTACCTGGCATGGGATCACACTGTGCATCTGCCAAAACCCCCAAGGCAGTTTACACTCACTTGTTGATAACCTGTCCTTCTCAGTTTCACATGTATTTTTGAGAGTACTTCTGGCAGTTCTCACTGTGCATGTTTCCTGCACTTTGCACCCGTTCCGGAGTGAGCACACACACAGCCATCCAGTCCTGTTTGCCTTGCAGCAGGACATGGCCTCATGCACAAGGGATTTGCCTTCTCCTCTGACAGCCACTCAGATGTGGCCGAGTTAAAGCAGGGGCCTGGAAGGGCAGCGTGGTTGGTGACTTAGGAAAATACTGTCTGTGGAAAGTGATCTGCAGGCTGGGAGAACAGACTGAACTGGAAAAATGGAAGGGTGAAATGAGAATCTATTTGGCAAACTAGCTGGAATCACAGTGAGTGAATGAGGAACCAGATAACAGTAAAAGACAAACCAACAAAACCAATCTTGTGGAAACAGGCACAAAACCTAGCCCCCACTGAAGCATGCAATAATTACAGAATCAACCTCCAGTCATGCCTACGAAGGGCTCAAACTTGCAACCCTTCCAACAATATGGAAATTGTATTCAAGAACTTATTATTAAAAAAAAAAAAAAGGAGAGAAAAAAATAAAAGATCAAGTAACTCCAGCCTCTGTGTTACCTGATCAGCATCCACAAACAGGATTTTATCAACAGCTAATGGGAAGAGCACATCTAGAAAGAGGATCTTGTAACCCCAGATGATGCGCTGTTTCTCTGTTTGTTGGTGCAGCCAGCGTGGCCATTTATACTGGACAAGCTCATACTGGAAATTATACTTCTTGGCCATGTATGGGATGAACTCCTGCAGAGGGAGGGGAAAAAAGCAGCTTATCTCAGTTCTTTGTTCCTCTGCAGGAAAAAGAAAAGCACATTACAAGAGACAGATTTCAGTCTAAGGCACAGAACACATCAGAAAATGAAATACCACAAAGAAAATTAGTTTCATTGTTAATTCACACAAAAGACTGAGCCTCAAGCTGAACAAGCAATACAAATTGTAAACCCAGCTATCCTGAGACTAAATATTTCAGCTTTTTTGTCCACACAGTTCCTTATGAGCCATTTTCTAGTGATCCACAGATAAGTTTAAAAGAATGCAATACTCAAATCATAAAAATTCACAGATGGGAGAATTATTAAAGGGTGTACAAAGCAGTGTAAGTGGGAGCATGTAAAATGAGAGAAGAGCATTTGGAGAACTTTTTCACTAGAACAACTTGGCCCACTGTGACATCAGCTGCCATTCTCATCTGTGAGGCTTTCTCCAACACTGGGCAAGTCCAGGTTTAGCCAAGGAATGCTGCTACAGCTTTGGGAAGGGAGGGGGAAGCAGCTTGTGGCATCTTGCCCCCACCACCAGATAAATTTCTAATTTGTAACAAACCTTGAATGTAGGTGATAAGTAGTTCTTCAGAAACCAAAACTTTAAAGGAGTCTTGGTATGTTTCAGCACAGATAACATCATTATGCTATCAAAAGAAAAAAATAAAGCAGTTACAGGATCAAATGCCACCCACTAAAGATGAGCTGTGCAATAGATTACAGATTGCTGAGTTAAACTATTTGCAGTTATGTGTCAGGTAACTGCACTTCATACATAAAGTGGGTAGCTTCAGCCTATTGTAAAGTGCTTAATTTTATCTAAGAAATTACTAAACCCACAACATCTACGTATTTTAACCAGTCAGAGAATATACAGCCTGTTGGCTTTCACAGTCCTTTGAGAACAACACAGGTTCGATTCTTTTCCAAAGCCACTATGACTATGACTTATTCTGTAACTTAACAATACATTGGTTATATCATAGTGAGAAAATTCAGGCTAGTAACATATCATCTATTAAACTATGTCTATTTTTAACTCTTTAATGCTATGCAGACCAAAGTTCCTGTAACACAGTAGATGCAGATTCTAATGGCCTTCTGAAGCGTTGAAAAAGTGGGGTTTTTTCCTTGTGCAAAGGAGGACACTGCCATTTGGCACACTGGGATTATAAATTCTCAACTAACCGTAGGAATCTCTCATATAGGTGTCCTGAAGCCACCGAGAATATATTCAGTACATCATCTTTCTCCTGTTTCACATCTTCATTCTTTTGTCCTCCTGTGAATCCCCTGAAAGGAAAATACAGTTGTATAAAGGACAAGATAGGGAGGGTCAGCTCTATGGGAAAGGCTGCAAATACAGAAAATGGCTACAGTTTTGGTTTAATACACTTGGTCTGTGGGATTTTGGTGTCACTCCCTGCTGACCAGGGCATCCTGCCCAGGGCAGAGTGCTGTGCACACAGAGACAGGGAAGGTCTAAGAGCTCACAGATGAACACCTTTTGACAGAGAGCACTGGCTGAGGTGCAGCTCCTGGGAAGGGACAGTGTTTTCAGGCTCCCAAGTAACAGGGAGGGTAAGTGAAGGTAAAAGCAGGTGCAAAGAAGGAGCCCAGATCTCCAGAAAGAGAGGAGTCCAATGAATGACAGCCCTAAATTCAAGCAGTCTTACTAGACAGCTGTGGAATTTCACAGACATAATGGTATCACCAAATAGTTTTCCAGTTTCAAGAGACTTGCAGGTTATCATTGAATTCGTTTTACCATTTGAGAGATTCCCAAAATCCAGATTCATTCTCACTGGTGCCATCACTTAGCAGATCTTCATTCATCATATCAAACTTTTTCTGAACCTGTAAAGCATAACATGGCTTTAGTGAGTGGAACCACACACTGGGCAAATAGCTGTGGAGTGTTATCCTGACACTGGTTTTGTTTTTACCTGCTTGAATTATATTCCATGAGCTGGCAGGTAACCTAAGCTGTCTGGGAAAACAGCTCAGTAATGAACTGACTTTTTCCAAACAGATTCTAAAGGAATTCTTTTAGACAAAGGTGTCCAATTATTTTAGACACCAAAGGCATGTTAGTCTGGGTGGTTAAAATGCTTTTCTAAGACATGTTTAGTGAACCTTGATGATGGAGACTGGCAAGGAAAAACCTTCAAAGAAACCAACACCTCTAGTTTTTAAACTCACCTTCACTTTAATAATTTTGCTCTTGAAGTTATTGAGAACAACAATAACTTCATTAGCTTCAGGTGGAGAGTCTGTGCCATCGTGGCTGAAAATAGAGCAAGATACTGACTTTTACTACAAAGTAGAAATAGTTCTTTATTTGTTCTGCTCATTTTTATACATATATTAAGCCTCAGCACTGCAAAACTGGTTTGAGATGTGACAATGTAACAAACAAATACATCTATTTGAAAACATTTAATGGAGTTTTAAATTAATTAATTAATTTCACTTTGTGTAACTTATGTTCAGTATGAAATGTAATTTACTGTTTAATTTGCTGCTCAGGTCACCACACTTTGGCAAGGGAACTGTTAGATTCACATACTACAGTGCCTACCTCCTTCAGAAGTTTTACAAGAAAAAGACTGAAGTATTTCTTATGCTGTCCTACCTGTAGATCCTGTAAATATCTTCAGATCTGCCTTTTCTCAGCCTGAGAGTCCATGCACCAGGATTGGCTTTTAACTGGAAGTAGCCCTGTAAAGTAAAAAGAATATTTGACAGTTTCCAGAAAATGCAAATGCAGAAAAACAAGCTTTAAAGTCATGTGTTTTGACTCACTTTTTTATATCTAGAATGTTATTTGCAAGCCAGTTCATTAACACACACTTAAGGCTTTAAACCCAGAGAACAGGAGAAAAGCCCCAGAAATTATTCCATTCAAACCTGTTGGGTTTTCTCTAAGAGAGAAAAGCTCTAAAAGGACTGGAATTATTTGTTAGATGAGAAAGTCTTCACTGTCCTGATGGGAACACTGCAAATCCAAAGTCTTTTCCTGCAAAAAGTTGCCTTCGTGAATGAGTGAGGGAATTTCAAAACACTAATTTGTAACTACACAACAAAATCTAAAGGAATTCTGAAGCTCTGCACACTGGCATTTCATCTACAGCAGGAAGCAGTAACATAATTTACATGTTACAAGATACCTCTTCTACAGAACTTAAAAAATTACAATGTGAAATTCGAATAGTGTGTTGAAGCTTCAGATTCCAGATCTGAGTATTTTCTTTTGTGATTTAGATTATCACACCTATAGAAGATATATGCATCTGTAGAGATGCTTTAGTGTCCCATTGAGTTTTGTACGTGGCCCCAAATGCTTGCAGTTGCTATGTGAGCCAGTCTGCTTTAGAAAGAAAATTTAAAAGTATTTTTCAAAAAGCACAGGGCATGTTCCTGATCTCTTCTTGCCCATGCACAGTACAGACTGTGAGCTGAGCAAGAGGACTCCCAGCCACAGCACCGTTTCCTGTGGTACATACACTTTGGTACAGCTCACTAGGAAAAGGACACCTCTGAGCCAGGAAGGTTTACTCCCCAACATACACACACAATGTGATCACATGCAGAATAAGGGTCATCTTTCCTTCTGCAGTAAGAAATACTACATCATTCTAGGATATACTCTGGCTAAGGAAAGGCACAGACAAATTGAAAATGAGCAAGAATTCTAAAATATTTAGCACCAGTGAATACTTTTTCTTTGCTTTTATTTTAATTCATTTAAATAAAATGCAATACATTTAATGAATTTAAAGATTAAAAAACACCCCCACAGCCACATGCTAGGAAATACTCAGTGGTTAAGGGAGTGGCTGTGCTGCATGGATGGAACAGAAGTTAGCTGTTGCCAGGGTCAGCAGAACGCTTACCAGGTTGGCCATAACGATGGTATCAACGATGACAGGGCTGGCTGAGGTCCCCAGGGTGAACTGGAGTCCCCGGGGTGGCTGCCCAGTTGTAATGTCATAGCAGTGTCCCTCCAGCAGCAGGTACTCCAGCTCATACTCAGCAGCTACAACACTGTCCACCTGCAAGGGGCAGAGACTCACTGCAGCACTGGCTCTGAAGTGCCAACTTTCAGTCGTTCAGTTACTCTCTAGAATAGCCATAGTAATTAAAAAAAGATTTTACCAGAGTAATTTCATTATTAGACAAATACCTAGAAAGCCTGAAAGAGCTCAGCTCCTTCAAGTGGCAAACCTCACACTAATTTTGTTAAGAGCAGCCTGGATCAAAAGAATTTGAATCTCAACATATGCTAGGGTAAGAAAAGGGAAGCATTGTTGCTCTATTCCACAATTTTTTATTTTTTTAACATTTACTGGAGAATGTAGTGTGGTATCTCATAAAAGCTATATGACGGGATCCAGAATTTTGACTGTAAACCTGTTTAAAGTTGGTCTCACCTAATATTAGCCATCTGAAATAAATGTTTTGTTTAGCTCTGTGTTACTCTTAGGCACTACAGTACTGTCAAGAAACACCCATTACTTTTTTTTCTACTCCAAACAAAAGTGCCAAGAAAAAATAAAACAACTAAAGAAAAAAAAAAGCCAAAAAAACCCAAAACCACAAGTCCAAAAGACTTAGGTCCCTACCAGGCCAAATTCAGATGTAGCCTGAGGACAGTACATAAGCAGAATGTTAGTCTAATCCCACAAAGCATCTCCTCTCATTGCACATCCAAAATGACAGTTAAATTGCTACAGCACCAACAGCCTGCACATTGGGAACTGGAAATGGTGCACCTGCAAAAGTAAAGCTGCTGTTTATTTGGAAGCTCAGGAATGCACTTTGAATGACTGAAGCATTTAATCCCCCTCTCTCTCAGGCTTTCAATTAATCTAAGGGATGGGCACCGGAATCAGAGGCTCAAAATGTAATATCAGTGATTCATTTATGGCTTTACAGTTAGGTTCAGAGATGAAAAGCAAAAAAGCACCCAAACCAAAACATACTAAACCAAAACCCAAACCATAAAACACACATCCAAATTCCTAGATTTCTGAATAACTAGTACAGGATTAGCAATACCAGATATACCACAATACCATATCAGATTCTCAAACAGTATCAGAGAGATGCAGAAGGAAGAGGAGGCTAATAATGTAGTGATCATTGAGAAGGGAACCCACATTTGCAATGACCACAAAACTGCAAAGACTGTGACTTTCGCAGAGGCTTGTTTGTAAAGGCTTTGACAGTCTCATTACACACCCAGCAGATGGGCTTTTCCTTCTTTATCCCTCTGGATGTGGGGCAGCACTGCCCAGAGCCACAGTCTGACAGTGTGACTCAAGGTCTGTTCAAGCAGCAGTAAGCTCCTGAACCTACAGCACCTGAGTGGATTTCTGCTGCATGGCTTTACTGCTGCATTGATGCTGATTGTCCTTCTGTGGACCACAGGAGTGTGTGCCAGGAACAAAAATGGTGAAAATAAACAGACAAACCAGCTTGGTGACTTCTAGGAGCAAGGGAAAGGATCTGCTTCAAGCCTATGGTATCTTTGAACCTCTGGTTGAGGCATCCATGAGTAAATGAGAACAGCAATCTCGCTGTCAGGGAGCTTACGCTTCCCCTCCTAGAAAATATTTAGAGGTCTGCAAATATTTAGAGGTCTGTAATATCCACAGCTCTATGCTTATTGGCATTTTAAAATTCTGCTTTTCTTCTCCATAAAAAAACAAGCCCAGGAAAAACACCACCATTTAAACGCAGTAGTAGGAACATGATGAGTTCTCTTACCTCCTCTAAGTAAATATTGTCAAGGTCATATGGGGTTCTAACAGACTCCACCATCCAGCTCTCAGGAGTATTTAGGTTCAGAGTAAACAGTGGAGACTGGGGCATATCAAAAAACTTGGCAATTGGTCCTGGAGCAAAGTTATTCTCTGCTGTGAAAGAAATCTCTGGCTCCAAAACATAGCGATAAAAGCTGAAATTTCAGAACGAAAATGTTAGAATATACATCTGCCAAACTTTGCTAATATTTCACTCTCATAGAATTTGCAGATGGCATCAGCTTTCCCTGACCTCCAATGTCTCCAAGGCTTTGTCCAAAGCAACACAGGTTGTGTTAACCTTAGAACAGGTCAGAATTTCTATCTTGAAGGACCAAACAAGATTTTGCAAGACTCAACCATTAAGATTCGTAAGTTATTTAATTTTATAAACATACAAAAATAATAATAAAAAGCACCCAACTTGTAAAACAGCAGAATTACCTCATGCTATCCACAAGTTCCCAGATTCTCTGTGGGAAATGATGCTATTATATAAATGAGCTCAAAGTAGTTATTGAGACTTCATATAGGACATTTGACCATGCTTCTGTGCTTGCACATTCCAATAGGTTTCTCTCTGTCTTTCTCTTCCCCCCACACCGCACCTATCATGGAACTGCTTACCTTTTCAGTGGCATGTCAGAAAGTTTCGACTGACAGTTCATAAACACTCTCAGGTTCATATTTATCAATTGGTTCAAAACCTAAAGTAATGAGAAAGAGACATCCCTTAAAATGCTAACGAGGAAAGCTGAGCATTGCTTTCTAGACAGGACCTCATGTTACCTGCTCATTCCCAATCCTCCCTCCTCGTGATTTGCTTTAGCACACTCCCTTTTTAATTGGTGGTTTTGAGAGCAGTTACCTGCTCCTCATTTTGCAGGCTTTTTTTTTTTTTGGCATGCTGAGACTTTTCCCCTCAAGTACACAGTCACTGCAAACTAAGCTGTTAGAATAGTGAAACTAAAAGCCCTCTGGACAATACCTGAGCATGATCTTGTTAGTGTGTAATGCAGCCTGAGTAGTATTTCCACAGATAAATGTATAGTGAAACTCAGACACACTATTAGAAGATCACTGATCACCACACAGTCAAAGAGCAAGACAAACATTCCAAACTGAGGGAATTGAGACAACCTTTAGAAGTTGTTTACAGCCCTGCCTACGTACCAAAAGTAACGGAGCGAGTCTCTGAGCATCTCTGGTCACGGGATCAACAATAGCCACAACATCAAAGTATGTCTCCCCCTGCTTTGGTTTCAGTTTAACTGCACTAAACCAAAGAAAATACAGTTTTAAAGTACCAAACATAGGGATAAACACTTGAAATGCATTACAACCCACTGCTATCCATCTCATTCTGAAATTAAATTACTTCCTAAATGCCATGCACCATCTGAAACGAAATAGAGAAAAAAATAGGCATATACATGTATGTTTATAGAGATAGGCAGAGAGATAGAATTAATTTCTGGAATCTTCCTGATAACTGTTGGGGACTTTCCTATTGCTATTCAGATTTCTTTTTTTTTATTAAATGCAACATAAAACAATGGGAAAGTTAAAAGACACAGGAAAGTATATTGTTCAGCAATTCTATACCTGTATCGCTCTTCAAAAAAATGATACTCAATCCTTGCCTCTCCTTTTGGCTGAGCAGAAAGAAGAGCATCCACTTTCATTACCAAGTCACTTGCCCTGAAAAGAAGGAAAAGAAAAAGGCTTGCAGAAATCCAAAAAATGCCTGTACTTATCACATTTCTGCCAGGCAGCAATGAAAGAGAAGGCAAACAGAATCCAGATGCCCAAACACTTCTACTACCTCTCAACACAGGCTCTGAAGAATTAAACATATTTAAGGGTTAATCCACCAGTAATTTTAAAAGGTTGCAGCCTTATTACTGAGTGTACCAAAGGATTTAACTCTAACAAATACGGAACAGATGCATTCTAGGGGTCAGCTATGTTACAGCATTCCTGAACTTCACCAACCTCTCAGACATGAAAGCCATTCAGCTCAAACCCTTGTTTCAGTGCTCTTCCCATTTTACACTGCAACTCTGAGCACTAGGAAGCAATCCTGTAAGCGGAGAAACTTTTGAGAAGGGTCCTATCATAAAAGATAATTACCTTTGACAGCTTCTTCCTCTTTAGTATTCCCATAAATTTTCAGTCTAGTATTTTAGGAATATATTCAATCTTAAAGGTGTAAAACCTCTTGAAAGCTTGATGAAAATCAGTTTGTACATCATACCTTTGCCAAAAAGCAAAACTGTAACCGCCAGGTCTGTCAGCTTTTCCTGAATTAACTGTCTCAGAGATTTATAGTTGACAGCTGTTTAAATTGTTCATACCAAACTCACAAGCCTGATGAATTCCACTAAGTTCTACAGTGTTTTCCAATATAGCAGATATTTTCAGAGGTTTCTGAAAAACCTTAGCAGCATTCAAATAAACACAAAGAAACCCCAAACCCACTGCTCCGTCCACAACTAGCGTATGTTCTATCTATGCCCTCTTCCTCCACCCCAACACTCAACGGATGCAGAAGTGCTTGGAACACTATTAAAACCTGTTCTGCTGGGATCCAGAATCACACAACATTTCTGCAGAACAGACCTCATGTTTCATTTACTTGACCAGCCCTTAACAGACAAGCAGCATCACAGAAAAATGTGCTGGTCAGTGTGGTAGAAAGTGTCCCCACAGCTACGTGCTCAACACACAAACACAGCCCCACGGGGACTCCTGTTCTTCTGAACTTCAACATGACTTTCTTTTGACTAGTTCACCTCTGTGCTTTGTGCAGGAACTATCTAGAACTATGACTTCCCTTTCCTGATCTCTGTCTCTTTTCCTAGTGTTTCTCTTTGAAGTTAAAAGCAGTTTACAGGATTCCCATAGTGCTGACAGGGAAATGTATTACTGAAGTAATTTTTATGTCAATAGGCCAAGTAGCACTTAAATGAATTGCAAATCAGATTCAGAAAGTCATGTTATCAGAGTCCCAGCACTTCTCTCTAAGCCTCCTTATGTCTACTTACAGATCTTCTTCAAATCCCAGCTGCTGAATCTGAGATTTGATTTTCTGTCCTGATGTCTTTAGTATGATATTTTCAAGGAGATGGAAATCATCCTGATTGAACATCTCACCATCCTCTAATGGGCCAATAATCTACCCAAAAAAAAAAGCAGAATCAGCATTATTAGGTAAAGGCAACACTGAAACACAATTCAAAGGTGTATTAAATAAATACTCCAGCAGCCCAGTCTCAGTAGGAGCCAACCATTTAGGCTGGTACTAATGTCAATGGCAGCAGAGTTTAACAGGGAAATCTGGCTATTTAGAGCCAGGAGTTCCAGACTGAGGCATAAAACACATGCTTGCAATTCTCACTGGGTCAGGCACATTAAATTATACATGAAGTACTACATCTGGAAGGGGCAATAGAATACCAGGCCAATTCTAGCAGTCCAGCAAGACTCCAGCAAATCTCCCTCCTCTAGCCTTCAGAAGCCTAAAAGTTGTCTAGGTAACTCTTGCTATTTTGCTAATGAGAAGAATAGAATACCACAACTCATCACCTGAGGTTTTTAACCAATTGAAATATAGAGCAACCACTGGGACCTGCATGGGTTTTTTTCTAACTAGAAGCAGATGACAAAAGAAAACCCAATGCTGTACACAGCTGGGTTTCATTATTTGCAGTGAAATACTATTGTAACATCATTTACCTAATCGCAGATACACTATAATAAAAACAGGTGGTAGAAGAGACCAAAGCACCTTGGTCAGGGCAACATGCAAGCAGCATAATTTGCAAATTTATCTTCCCATTCTACCCCTGGACTTGATTCACTGCCAGCATGAAAGCAACTTTGTTATTGAGAGACCTGAATTTGTACCAAATGCCAACAACTAACTGCACACAGTAAAAAGAAAAGGTCACACAGGTGTGAATAAATCAAACTGGGAGCGGTCCTAAAGACTGCTGAGACCTATAAAAAAGGCTTATATTCCTGTGTCTGATCCCCAAACTCTGCTGCTCAAGATCTGCTTCTTTCTCACGTGTGGAATATCTCTTCTATTGTCTGCTGATCATCTCACCCGTCCATTGCTGATCACAGCCCTCTGCCCCTTCTTCAGCTTTAGAACATCTCTGCAATATACAGCATGGGACAGAACAAAATCCATCTTGGGAGATTCAAAGGCTTCTTTGAAAATATTGGTATCCATACCCTGAAAGAAAAGAATACTTGGTATTGAAATAGGAACAAAACTAGACCTCTGCACACTTTTTAAAATACACCTTTTTGTTTCCATTCAAGAACATCTTAATATCTTGCTAAAATTGATCCCTGGCCTTCTTTCCTTGTGGTCTTATACCTAGTTCTTCCTAGTCACTCTCAAACACTATCCCAACTTCTGCTGTGAAGGGCCACAGCTACTTAGACCAGTTCCATTCTTCCTGCCTAACTTTTCAAAATCTACTTGGAGAAATACACTTGTATTCTTTTTCTCAGCTTTAAAAAAAATATTATTCTCTTAACCACTCAAGAAACAAGGGACTCACTTAAATAGATCCCTGCACCCATGTTCCTTTTGACTTTTCAAAGTAACACAGCTTTGGTACATATGAGGATTTACTTTTTGTTTGGACAGATTGTTGTACTTAGGTAAGCCCTTCAGCGATTAAAAAATCCAAATTAACAAACGCAACAGTGTTACTTTTCTCTGTTACTGCACCTTCTGCATATGAATATACTACACTATAAAATTCAGCTGAGGAACAAGCAAAGCACCCTCCCCATGCAAATGCCAACAGACATGCCTACCCCAACAGCAAATTCCAAGATGTCAGCTCCTGCCTCCAGTGCCTTCACAGTTTCTTCTTTTGCCATCTTGGTGATGAAGTTCTTGGCATTATTTGAGGTTTGTGTCTGCAAAGCTGCCCATATGGCTTTAGCTACAACAGTATTCTGGCTGTTGGGGTCTTCGCTAGGATTATTAATCATGCTAATTCGAATGTTGTTGCTGGATTTCTGTGTTTAACAAAACAGGTAATGGGAAAGTTTAAAATTTCAGATATAATAAATATATAATAAATATTGTAGCAAAAGCTTTGCATTTCTTAACCAGAATACCAGATACCAAATTGGGTAAAAAACAGCACAAGGTTAAAATGATGAATGAACTAATTTAACATCAAGCATTTAGCTTACGTATAGGCACCACTGTGACAGCAATCTTCTAGAAAACATTACCTACCTGATGTTTAATGGCATCATACAATAACTGCCTCCCCGAAGGTTTATCAAAATCGCCAACAATCCAAAAAGTGACCGGTCTAACAAAGGAATCATCTGTAATTATTAAAAAAAAAAGGAGAAATTTGAAGGTGAAGGGAAGGAAAGCTTCATTTTTTTCCTCATTTGGAGGTAAACTATGATGCACATGCAAAGACTTCAAAGAAAGTAAAATTCCATAGGAAAGCTACGGATGAACCTAAGCTACGAAGCCTGGCAAGACACAATTAATAGCATTGGTATATTAGTCTTTATTAGGTCATTCTGAAAACCCAAGTAGGACAGCATGCATTCCTCTTTCTAAGCTGCATTCTTTTAGCATTTTTGTTTATTTGGTACCTTTCCAATTGCAAATTATAAAGAAACGTATAAATAACTTGTAGATTCCAACTGGGGCTGGAAACCAGCAGACATACCACTTCGTTGTATTGAAGCTGTTAGTTTACAGAATCAGTTTTGTATAAAGAGAAAAGTTGTTCCTGGAGCAAACATGCATTTCAACAGCTTCCTTCACTGCCTGCTGGTTCTAAAGCCAGTGTTAGAAAGGAATCAGAAAATTCCCAGAAAAATATAAGAAATGTCAAAGCGTGAGTTACCATAGATCTCCTTGGAAGACATTCCTGGTCAAAAAGCAGAAAGGAAAGGGGAAAAGGAGAGACACATTAATAACTTGATGGTAATCCCAATGTATATCAAGAAGCTGCAGCACTGTATGGGTATAACTACAGTTCAGATCCAACAGCAACAAGTTTGTGCTAATTTTATTGGAATAAGCTTTGACTTTTTCTTCCCCTCAAACAAATGGATGCTTGATTTTCATGCCACAGCATTAGTTATACTACATATTACCATAGGGTGAGGGCATCATTCTGAAGACTGTTTACAAACACTGCCATGCCACTGTGACTTGGGTGTGACCCTTTTTGTTATCTTCCCTCTTTAAAAACCAGCATGGCAGTGCTGTATCAGCGCTGGTGCTGAGCCGGCAACACATTTAACTTCTCTATTATTTTAGAAAATAGATGTGCTCCAGCATTACTGTAATCAGATAGCAGTTATTAAATATCTTAAGTGGCAGAAGAGGCAGTGACCAAAAAATGTTAAGCCATGGAATTGCAAATCAATGCACTTTCCAACAAGCATGCCGAGGTGTGGATTTAATTAATGGTCGACACAAGAAACTTGTTCAAATCCAAGTGACTGAACATGAACGAAGAGCAAGCACGAGTCAGAAAGAGCAATGGGAACATTTCAGGTAGGGCACATAGATGGCAGTGGCTGGACATAGTACCATGGAAACTTGGGACAGTCCAGTAAAGACAAGAGACAGGAATAAGAGGAATTGGGTCAAATGACAGTGGCTTATTTCTGGTATCCAACCAAAATGGATATAGGAAACACCTGATGATGTCTGGTTAGGCCTGATTAGGCTCTGTATTATGTCTGTGCGTGCATTTCCTACACTTGAGAGGTATGGCCAGGTTTTACACTTCTGTGTGCAACTGTGACAATGCTGCCACTGGAAGAGCAGTGCATGCACTGGAGCAATAAAATCAGCACTGACCACATTAGGTCATGTTTTGTATAACAGGCAGTTAGAATTTTCTTCTGAATCCATGTAACTTTCAGCAATCTTGAATTATGAGACAGAGAGTTAAAACTCCTTTTTTTATTTTTCTAGTCATTTGCTTACAATGCTGCATTTCTGGGGGTCACTTGCAGTACAGCAAGAGCAGTTTGGGTGGGACTTCTTTATTCAGCAAAAGGTTGGACTGGGTTTAAAGAAGGGAACATTCTCGTTCCATGCAGATGTCATGTCTTATTAAAAAAAAAATCTCTAGCAGACTATGCTGCTACCCACAGGCCTCACAAGGCTCAGTGAGTGTGTTAAGAACTGCAATATATGCTTGGAAACACACATAAAAGCAGATTTGGATTCAGAATCCACCGCAGATGTTACCTTTCTTTGTTAAGTAGGTCATGCTGTTTGCAACAGCCGCTGTCTTATCTTTAGAATCCAATGTGGAAAATCGAGCAAAGTCATCCACAAAATGGTTATCTGAGGAAGAGAACAAGTATTAGATGCCAAAGCAACTATTCCATGTGAAATGAAAATAAAATCACTACTACTACTAGAACTTTAAGAACACATCCCATTTTCCTCCTTGTGATACTGTTCTTCTGTCTCATTTTCACTGTTAATACACAGGCTAAGAAATATATTTTGCTGCCTCACAAATTACATCAATAACTACACTGCATATTTGATAGGCAGAAGTCAGTTGAAAGAACTGTCCAAGTCTCACTTGGTTGATTATTTACACTTAGAGATTATGCACATATACTCACTCATATATGTATATAATATATATTGAAAAATCCACTGTGTCACTACTTTTTAAGCAACTCAGAAAAGGCACGTGTAATGTCATTGTACCACAGTCCCTGTACTGGGTGTTCAAACATTTAACAACGGAACATTTTGCTAAATCTGCAGTAATTCCAGAGATGACTTAAAGATGCTCCAAAGAAGGTCAGAACTAAGAAACAATCTGCTGCTTTAAGCATTATATGACTGTTCTTGGCTTTTTGCAGCATTACTAATTTCTCAGCTTCATGACTCATACTCCCCTTAAGGTTTGTGTAAAATCAAAACGAATTCCCATTTTGAAAATCAGTAGACATTTAATGTTGCACAAAACATCTGCCCTGCACCAGGGCTGGGACATCACTTGGGGTGCTGTTAATGCTTTGCCACTAGAGCTTTCCACTGGAACAGCAAGTCTTGCACTCAGATACTTCAGGTTTAACACAATTAAAAGCATCCCTTACTCATTCCTGTCAGATCTAGGTACTCTCTGTCAGACCTTAGGATTCTTGAGTTAATTCTTGGAACAACATTAGGCTGGTTCATGATATACTCAACCACATCTTGGTCATTAGATAGTTCACCCTGAAGGAAAGAGGAAAGAAGCATTATTTGTTATTTCACATATATAATTGCCTTGCATAACTTTTTTTTAAAAAAGCAATGGTGAAAGTTGTCTTGTATAATATGGAGCCAGGGACTTGTGAATCAGTTTTTCCAATTCTAGTTTCTCTCAAGCCACAGACGACCTCAGCACCCACCAGGTACACAGCTCGCTGGAAGATGCTTGTGGTTTCCAGGATTTTGTGCATTGTCACGGTTTCCAGGTCATCAGGATCCAGCTGATCCTTTTGGAAAGGCATTCCATTGAACAGCACAACAGGGAGAGGGCCTACACCCGTTTGCTCATAGTAAGCTCTTGCTGCCTAAAGACAGGAAAAAAAGCAGCTTAGCACACCAGCCCTTGGGCACAAAGGTTCCTAACAAGCTGTGCAATATCCACAAGTCTATTCTAAACACACCAAGCGATCCTCATTGTTTTGGATATAGAGAACATTAATTTGACACAGTGCATAAGACACTTTCTGTATCTTACATGCACAAGACACCCTTGGCTTTCAGAATTTCAAAGCAAAAAAAGCTACTTCATAATACAAAAGTGCAAAATACTCCTTAAAGTGCATTTTGTAGATTAATTCCAATGAGCACTTTCTGGTAGGTTGCAAAAGATGCACAACAGGAAACATGACTTTGCCTGTGGAAGCAAATGCAATGCAAGCAGTGATTGCTGAAATGTAAGATAGGGTAGAGAATTTTTTTTTTTTTAAGAGTGTAAGAAAACAGTTACTTGTGAGGCAGGAAGTTACTCTGTGCAGACAAATTTCCCTGTTTCATGTAACCACTGCAAAATGCACTGTCACTGATAGAAGTTAACTAGCTAGACGTTAACTAGTTAGACGTTAATTAGGTTCTTCTGCTTTGAGGTTCTGGTTGAGGCCTCTCCTCTCATACAAAAATGTCTGCCTTACTTTTATGGATTTTCATTTCCTTAAAATGCTTTTCTTTTCACTATCCTACATTGGAAGACCCACGTGCATATGAGTCTATTTTCTGTAACCTGACTGCATTCCTTACATTTACAAATGTAGGCAGTATCGTATGCGTTACAGAGCTATTGGTGACAGTATTTTCATTTGTTTTAGAACAACAAAAAAACATAAACATCCCCCTATAGAACTTCAAATGAAAGCTGCTTCATCTCACATATAACTGGTTCAAAAGTAATTTGCCCTCCTAATTTTCTCCATACAAAAAAGTATCAGCCCTAAACATCACTTCAAGAATTATTTGCAGAAAATAGTTGGATGTCTTGCTATAGGAAAGGCGTTTTCAATTCATAATCATGGCTTTATCTCACACATTATTCAAATTCTACTCAGAAGCCCCACACTGATCCCTCCCAATGTTAAGCCTCATGGTTTTTTCATGAACCATTCCATCACCTTGATTTTTTTGCAAACACTTTTAAACGCTATTGAAGTCTGCAGTCCGGAATGAAAGCATGACATATGAGTCACAAGAAAACTGCCTTGGTTCTTTACATATAGATTTTAAAAATATATATATTACATTATAGGTGTTATGTATATGATATAAAGCTTGTGCTGAACATAAACAGTAAAGTATTACTACAAGTCCCCCAGTGTGGTAACAAAACAGTTACCTGGTTGATAAGAGAACTGGATCGAGAAATTGTATGTAATTATATTTTCAGAAGTGTTGCAGCAAAACAAGTGGAAAAGAAGCTCTGCTTCATGAATTCTTACCTTTCTGTTTTGATCATAGGCAGAATCGATTCCCAGAACGCTGTTGACTTCCACATAAGGATACTGTTTCTCAAGAACACTAACAACATGTTCCACTTTCAGCTGATCTCCTGTTTTTACTTTGTTATATATCTGAAAGGGGAATACAAGTTTACAGCTGCAACTGTAAAGCCTCTGTCCTTCTCAAAGGTAAACTGACTTGTCACCTGTATAACAATTGTTATAATAGGGCATTAACAGCCAGACTGCAAAACTGATATTCCTATTTATCAGCTGCAGCAGCTCCTCAGCACTCGTAGCCATTAGAAGGATCTTGCTATACCTTGTAGTCATTCCAGTGAGACTGGAAGAAGGTAAATATGTATTTCTTTAAATAATAACTTGCATCTTTAGTTAGAAAAGGTAGTTGAGGTGGGAAAATAGTGTTCTGGGGAAAAAAGCCTCAAATAAAATATATCCAAGGAGCTATTCTTCCCTTCAGAACTTGGGATATGCTTATGAACAATACAACAGACCTCACATGTAAAGCAGGTAACTCTTTTCCTCTTGAAGGCACAAGATTTTACTTTGAGCTACCAATACATATCCAAAATAAAAAGAATAAAATCAATTGTCTCTAAGTAACCAGCAATTTAATGTCACAGTATGCCCCAGCTTGTCAGTTTGTATCAAACTGACATGAAAAACATGCGAAAGTGTTAAGTGTCACAAGGAAACCCAGTCTCACTTGTTCAAGTTTGGTCAGAAGCACTTTACAGGGACACATGTATTCTGTGGTCCCAGTATTGGAAGATACTCTGCATACTTCCCAAGCCAAAGACCAATTCCTTCCATTATCTATGTATTAACATAATCTCACCTACATGGAAAATATTAAAATATTATTTTCCCTTTTAAATTAATACTTACAGACATGACAGTCTGAAAAGCATAATTATTATCCATTTCTTGCGCCACATAATTGTATGTCCTCAGGAGGGCAACACCAGGATCCTGAAGTCCATCCACATCCTCTGCATCATTAACCACAAAGACTAATCCTATCCTGCAATCACACAAATCCCCAGGTCATCCACCTATGACACTAATAAAGAATCAATTCTTCATACAACTGCTGGCTACCATCATCATCTTAGACATAGGCTTTTTCTAGCATAGCCTGGTAAGACGTTGAGCAGAGGGGCCAGGAATCAAACTTAGGACATATAGCCTACAACCAGTCCATCAGAATCTTGCTTTTCACCTCTCTCTGGTCCAAAACCTGAAATTTTCTTTTGGAGTGTTAGAGAAACTGAACTCTGTTTTGGTGGTAGAGAAAGTTATATTCAAAAAATATACACCTACCTCCAATACAAGGTATGTAACATTTCTGCAGTGTCCTAGCAATGAGAATTTTACAACTGCAAAAGTCACATGAATAAAACTGATGTAAAAAAACCTCAAACATTAAAACACAGCAATTACCTCAGAGGGATGTGGTTACTGAAGAACATTTCTGCCACGTTCAGTAATTCTGCTGTGGTTTCATGACTAGGATCTACTATCAGCACCTGTATAAAAATAGCAAGTGAAAAGTTTCCACCCCCTTAAGAATTTAAGAAGGGGTTTTGATCAAAGATCACTTTATTCATGTCTCAGCGCAGAATTATTATCAGGCATACTTTATACACTGCCAGGGAGACAAGACTCTTTAAATGAAAGTTTCTTCCAAAGTCTCTAAGTCCCTTATCTACAGTACCCAGTCTAACGCACTCCTTTAACCAGAAGAGACAGGACTCCTTACATCCTCGATACCTTCACCTCAGTACACCCTGGCACTGGCTCCTGCCTCTGCCTGCACACAGATCCACCCATTCCCATGTGCCTGGGACAGGCACTTGTCACAACTGAGCAACGCTTGCTCTGCTGGGTGCCCTGCAGAGCCAATGCTGCCAAGACATTCTCTACTGTCCCAACCCAGACAGCACTGGGCCAATCAGACTGCATGTAGGGCCCTTCATTCATGCAACTGTTGTCTTATAATTTAAAAATTTCTATGTTAAAACCATTGAACTCCAAAGAAAAAGGTAACACATCAATGTGCCCACTGCTTCAGATGGTTCAAGTCCCTATTTTCCCCTAATCAGAGTCCTTTGTAGCCACATGACAAGAGTTACAGTGCATAATTTGCGAACTCTTCATCAAATCTAAGTTTAAGTAATTTACCTACAGACACCCAGGACTAAACTGAGGGCTGTTGATCATTTGTTTAAGTCTCGTTCAAGCTCTCTAGGTGAAACAAATTAAGTTGGTCTAAACTCTGCTAAGATGACAATAATTAACAAATTTGAGAGATTTCATTAACCAACTCCAGGTATTATCACAAAGTTAAAACACACCAAATTGCTATTTATCAGATGATAATTTTGTCCACTGAAAAAACAACTCCTGGCATTTAATAGATGCCAGAGAATCCTGCTCCATAATCTCTGAATCTCAGCCATAATTTACTAATACGATGAGAACAAAACCTTTTAGAAAAGCATCCTCTCTCTCAAGCTATTTAAGTGGCAGGGAATCCAGTATATATATGAGGTAAGCTGCAACAGCTGATGTCCCTGCTTTTGACAAAACAAAATGCACATTTCATCTACTCAGATTACTACTTACAAAATTATGGAAGTTTTTTCTGATTTGTCTGATCACGCCTGGAAATGTGGGACGCAGCAGTTCTTGCACACTGGAAGGCCAGGAATTATACCGACTATCAACGTCAAGGTTATTGATCCACTAAGAAAAAGTAAAGACATTTAAATGATTGACAATCCTCCTGCTCTGGTCTGAGACTAAAATATCTTCAGATCAGACACTATGTTGAGAACTGCATCAATAAGAAACGAAGCTTTTTAAAAAGCACTGATTATATTCATAACCTTATTATTCTTTTTACTTCACTGCAGTTTCAGAGCTGATTGTGAGATAAGGACAAAAGTTCCCCAGAACTGCTTAAGAATGCATTGGCCCACAGCAAATCAAGTATTTCTGTCTAAAACCACACGCACTGAAATCGCAGGGCTTCTGATGTCCACAGCGTAGTCAGAATCTGACGGCTGGATGTTCAACTTCAGAACATTGTGTAAGGAAAGCCCCTCAATTCCCAGGCTGTGCAGACCTTCCATAACGCGGGCTTCATTGCGGAGCACATCGATCAAACTGGGAGGAAAAGGACAGTGGGGTTGAATTTTAACACCACAGCAAGTAACTTGCTCTTACCCTAAGGGTTAACAGATGAAAGGTATAAACAAATCTGCCATGTCTGGGCATTAGCTCTTATTTATCACCTATTTCTTAGTGTCCTAAGAAAACTGAGATAACTTAAACCCACTCAATTAATATTGTATTTCTAGGAAATACTACGCTAAATCAGGATAACTAATCCATATTTTTTATAAATATATGTAATTTCAATTCCATGTTATTGAAACACATCTTGACAATGATATAGGGTGGTTTCCAGATGAAAAATTTACAGTGGTTTAGCCTTTGAGAATCGGTCTGCTGTCTTCAGACTAAACCTATATGCTGACAGTCTGAGACCCCAAAATTTTGCTAGTCACAGCACAGGTCAAAGGAACAGTACAAAGGTGACTTCCCATTCCAATCTTCAAGAGTATTCCAGTTTTCGCATTAGATTTTTTGTTGGAAATGCACTTGAATGAGACAAGGAACCATGATTTGCTTTTTTATAGTACTTACCAATTAAACCTAGTCTAGATTATGAACAAGGTTCAAAACAATCTAAATAACTTTATCATTCATGCACAAGCAGGAAGCAAGTTTCTAAACAGGATACAATTATTGTGAAAAATACAACTTTCCTACCTAAATATGTCCTGAGTGTCTAAATCAATCAGTAGTCCATTGATGAACAGGGCAGAATCTCCAGGCTGCAATCCTAACGTTCCTTTGAAATACTGAAAAGAAGTAGGAAGCCATTAGAAGAGTGCTCTGCACAGAAAATATTATTAAAGAGTTTCACTCTCAAAGCACCAACACTGGACTGTTTCCTCCATATAGTATGAACCATTCTAAAGCCACGGCAGGTTTTGAATGTATTCTGTGACTTCCTCATAAGCACTGATGTATACAAACATCTAAGCATCATCTCAAATTGGATAATGAGAACTGATTTTCTTCTGCATCCTTAAAACTGCTTACAAAGATGTTCAATACAGCTGCTCTTCAAGCAATAAATTTCTAACAAGAGCAGGATTTTCATAATTGAGTAAAGAAGCTTAATTATGTTCCTCATCCATGTTTGAAAATCCACCACTTTTTCACTTGCCAGCTGCATACTACAAAGCTGTGTGTGACAATACTGGGTCATTATCTTGAGCAACATGTAAATGTAAGTGCAAAGGCACTGTGTTACTTTCTGGAAGCATTACCTTTTGGTTCTCTTCAATTTCTGCTCTGAGTTCCGAAGAAACAACCGTTTTTGTTATGGCTCTACAAAAATAGAAATATCATGCCATGATTCAACTTTCTGTTTATCTAGTGGATAGATATCTACTTTTCCTACTTTTTGTACCTTACATATTAAGATAATTAACCTTCTAGAACAAAGAGATGCAGCAAGAAGCAGTTGCACTTGGTGATACCATTAAATGATAGGATGCAGCATTTTTCTCACACTGTATAATCCAGCAGCACAAAAATGTTAACCACATGCTAACTCTCAGTGTCTAATTTCACATTAACCATAGTAAAAGTCTACAGCTGCCAGAAACACAAAGATGGAGGCTGGCACCAGAAAACAGCGGATTTTTCTCCTCATGGTGAGTTCCCATTCCTTTCCTTACTTTGGATCTAGTGATTGCATCATCACAGAATGGGCAAGTACAGCCCATGGATCAGACTAAAAACACAGTAAAATGGAATACCTGAATTAAGAAGCTCTAAATAACACCTTAATATCAACTAATTGGAAATAAGACCAGAATTCAGTTTCTTTTTACTCTCCTCTCAGGTATATCTACACTTACCCTAAAAAGACGACTATCTATAATATCATCACAATCCAGGCAATACAATTTATCAAGAGAAATATACCTCTAGACTGGCTGGCCATGCCAGATTATTATTGAATTTTTTGAACCTGATTTGAATATGTTAAAGACAGTCACTGACAAAGTGCAAAATCCAGTGGAATTGCACCTCTGACATGAGACTGACTGGGCTGTTTGGCAAAGTGGATCCCCAAAGAAGAGCAGGACCCCAGGAATAGATAAATGTTAAGGCCACCAAACAGAAAACTCAGCCAAGAAATTCTGGACAATTTGATGCAATAGGTTTAGACGCATTTCACAACAAAATAACACAGGCAATTCTGGCAAACTTTCTACCAGTCCACATCAGCTGCCATCCAAGAAAAACATTATAAGATCCTCTTTGTAACCGTAGGCTGAAGAACTTCCCAGCACAAACATTCCCCTGTGTTTGCTTCCAGCTAAATGAAAGTCAGACATTAACCCAACCAATGCTGCTTGTCCCAGGTCCTGATCAGGAAAAAGAAAGTAAGAAAACTTTCTGGAAGTCATAATTAAAGTTACCTGGCCTTTGTAGGAAAGTTCTGACTAAGATCTTTCATGACCATCAGAGCATCCACAGGGGGAGCAGTCAAAACGCGAGCAGCAGTTTGAAAACTCAGATCTTACAAGTGAAAAAATAGAAGTCAAGAACTCAAAACTGAAAACAAGGCAATGCAGAGACATCTTAACTTTAGCTTTCAACTTTTTTGCATGTTACCTAAGAAAATTCACTTTCTATCTGCACCTATAGATATTTCTTTTAAAATAATCTTTTGTATTCAACTTCTACGTGTTGCCTTGAAATAAGTAACCCTTTCAAACTGAGCCAGTGCACACAGCCTACAAGTTGCTGCAGTGAGTCCAGACCAGCACTCTCTCTTTCTTTTGAGGTGGGAGGATCTGCCCTTCCACTGGATATAGGTAGACACAACATACATTCAGCCTTTTGAATTCCTCTTTTTGAGAGGATGAAAAGCCTTTTCACAGGCCTTTACAGAACGTTTTCCAGGGAATGAGGCCAGAGCAGTATGTAGTTGATTCTGAAACACAGTTTTCCTCTGGTCTTGAGAAATCTCAACAATCCACACCAAAAATGTGATCATGGAAAGAAACTTCACGTTCCTTTCTTTTCTGCAATCAGTAGACCATACAAGCAGTCTGTACTTTCTATACTGTCAAGTACAGGCCTACTGTACTTGACAATACAGAAAACAGTCCTCATGTCAGAAGACCTGTGAAACAATCCTAAAAGCAATTTCAACAGTACTCTACAAAAAAAGACACTTAAAAAAACCCAAGTATTTTCCATGTGAGACTGAATGCAGGAATTTAGTCAAACTCTGTCAACTGTACTGTACACAACTACTAATACACTAGTGTTGTGCAGAACACTAGAAAACATATTTACATTGAGTTTTTGTAGACCAATACTGAAAGCCTTTATCCAGATTACCTTGTAGCTGCCATACTTTCAAAGGTGCCATTTCATTGGTACTTTCCACAAGGTGTTTCCTGAGCTCTTTCAGCTCTTCTGACAAGTCAGGATACAGCTGCCTAAAATGGTACAAGGGACAAACAACTTCTGTGGTTTCCTATGCTGCTAATTTAAAGAAACTACCACATAAAAAGGTCTGCTGCTAACATATATGGGAAACTCAGACGTGTAAAAAATAATAACAAAGCAAAAGATCGGCATCTCTGCAAAAAGTTTTTTGATACAACAAAGCCCAACTGAGTTTTACCTTAGTTTTCCGAATAGAAATCCTTGCACTTCATCAATAGGGTCATCTTCGTCTATGACTGTAGCATTCACATCTGTGCCTATAAACACACAGAGAACACCACTAGCACCAAGCTATTCACAAGCAGAAAAGCAGGAAAATCTGGTGTTTATATGTGTATGTGCACATGTAAAGAAAAAGTATACACACAGATTACACTATCAAAATAGTTTTGGTAGATGCATGGGAGTTTGTAGAACAGAGATCAGTGCTCTATAAAAGCAGCAAAAGCAAAAAAAAACTATGCAGAATTCTAAGTTCTGTCTTCCCAAAAAAAACCCCAAGAACAGGGAACATATTCTGCTCTAAGGATGGATAAGTTAAGGCAAATAAAAGTAGAGAAATTGCTTTACACCTACAGAGAAGCTGGCTATCTGGCAAAAAATTAGTTGCATTAGTAGTGCCAATACTAAGATCGAGTCCAGGGCTGTGACTCCAGCATTTCACAAAGACAGAAGACAAGTGCCATGGCAAAGATATGCTTCATAAGGAACATGCTCCCAAAAGGATTTCAGAGCTAAGGAGAGAAAAATATCTGCAGTTCAGATATCCATAGCAAAACGAATATAAAATTACCTTGGCAAAATTAAAATGTACACATTGAAATACTTAAAATAATAATTCACCTTTCACCTGTGTATCATCCTTGGCCTTATATTCTGTACTTTTAATAGCCAGTTCTACGCCATAGCCAGAGAGGTAGACCTTTTCTTTGCTGGGATTCTGTGAGGAAAAGCCAACAGTATGATATTGCCATCTTAGTTTTGATTCATAGATTAAAAGCTGCCACTTCCCAAAGCTAAGAAATCTCAATCTGGCACACATTTCAGACATAACTCATAGTGAGAAACAAACACTGTGAGTGATTCTGCAGTAACATACTCTAATAATTATATCTCCTATTGTATTTCAACACACTTCTTGAAGTTCAGCAAGCAAGAATTATCTCTATGAACCAAAAAAACATCAAAATCCACAAAGTAAAGAGGAAAACAAAACAACATTTTCAGGATTCAGTGCGTGAGCCAGGCAGAGGGGGATTGACTCCTATAATCAAATCAGCTAGAGGCTGGAAAGGAACTTCAGCTGTGAAGTTCAAAACTGAAACATTCACTGAGAAGTTACCACAGAGAATTACAAGAAACAAAATAATTACTAATGAGAGGTGCATAATTAGTTCTGCCTTTAATGAGAGAAACATGATCACTTTCTAAAAGTATTTTGAGGTGTATAGGAGTCACATAACAGTACCAAGATCTAAAGTGCAATACAACGAATTTTGAATGCAAGTACTCCTCCCAACACTGATAAAAAACTACTTCCTTTTATAAAAGGAAAGTGGCATAGACAATGTATGACTTTATTTTATTAAAAGTGCAAGTAAAATTAGAAGTGAACCAGCTGATGCCCTGTTGTATTGGGGTTTTATTCCCCACATTCAAGCCTGACTGCTACACTGCAGGTTTTGGCAATATTCAGTAATATTCAAGTAACAAATCAAATAACTCCAGTTTTTCACAGCTTCTGAAATGTAGTTTTAAATACTAACCAAGTGGCCATGGACAATACAGCGGAGGAAGACAGAAACCAGGATAAACTGCACTAGGGATGGTAAGTAGTTCTGAAAAAAAATTGCTACAGAAACAATGCTTTTCTTTTGAAAATGGTACCTTAATGTTAATCCTTGCTTTTTATATCAAGTAATTAAAATTATTAAGTGGCCTTACTGTGAAAGATCTGACTATTTCCTATGATCTAATATACGTAAAGAAACATTTCTTTTTACATCAAAGTCTTTGATTAATCTGGAATTTAAGTCTGGATTTGTGAAATCAAACAATCAGGAGATTTTAAATATTCTGTATTACTCAGCTACATGCAGTAAAAAAAAAAACTTTGAGTATTCCAAGGAAATGAACAACAACAGTAGGTAAATATCAATTTAAAGGGAGCAAACTTGGGTCAGTTTTCTTTTTTAAAACCAAGGCCAGTTAGTCCATTTCAAATACCTCTCTTACAATGCACAAATATACTTACAGCAATGTAGTGTCTGAGGACATAAGTGATTTCTCCTGCCTCAGCCTTTGACACAAGCCTCCTGTGGTGTCTGTAGAACTCCTCTGAGCCAATCTCTGCATAAAGTATGACCACAGGACTTTCGGGGTTTGACGCTGGGTACTTGTGGTCCCCCTTGAACAAAAATGGCTTTGGCCTGAGAGGAAGCAGTGAAGAATGCCACAGTGTGATTCACAGCATCTCCTCACTCTATGCAAGATGCACATTTTTTTCCTGTTTAATCACTGTTCCTTTTTCACTGAATGCATATGGCAAGCCATTCCCACATATTATATCAAGGCTGGCAGCACTTGATGCATGCTGATAAAAGCTTTGCAAAAAATGAATATATGAAAAGGAAACAAGTGACTAAGAGCTATTTTGAATCTAATATGATCCTAATTTTAAAAATGAACAACTTCCCTTAAATTTCCAACTAACTTTCTCTCCCCACAATGATTCATAAATTCTGTATGGGAAATTAAAAAGGCTGACAGAAAAGATGTGCCAAGGGCACAAATTCATTTGAACTTGATCCTTGGCTTAGTATACAAACAAGGAAGTGAATAAGAAGTCTATTTTCAACTTATTTGTTTAAATTTTGTCCCCAGTAAGTCAGAAGAATAGCACGTGAGCTATAGATACCATATGCCTGCACATTGACAAAAAACTCTTCATGCTTACAAGAATCACCAAAATTACAAAAATCATATTGAAAATAAAAATGTTTTCGTATTATGAAAACAAACTGAAATGTAAGAGTTTGGGTGGGTTTTGGTTTGGTTTTTTCTTTTTTTTTTTAATAGGTATTATATTTTATACCTTCTTTTTGTTAGTTGGAGTTACAATCAAGTTCTGTTCTTGTAGAGAAATCTGAATCTTAAATACATCGTGTGGTAATGGTTTTCTTTGTCAATGCTGAGAAAATTATACAGTGGAAAAAAATACTTGCATGCTTTCAGTCATTCATGAAACAATTTGTTACATTAACTCTTATTTGAATATGCAGCCCAGCTCCTTCTATCTTCCCTACATACTGAAGGTTTTACACACTCCTGAGAATTCCTACTATCCTTCAACAGTTTCCAGCTATTTCCAGAATTTGTTTCCAATTTTTCTTTTTACATTCCTCTTCCTAGCAGAATTACCAAAGAGCAAGGGATAAGAAACCAATCAATCATTGCAATCTGAATTAATATGAGGTAAGAGACTGACACTCCTGTGCGCACAATGGACAGGAGAAATCAACACTGAAGAACACAGAAACAACAGGTCTATTACAAGCTCTTCACAGCAGTAAGTCTAAAAGGTTAAATTTTAAGAGCTAATCCAGTAATAGGAAATTAAGCAAATACCTGTCTGAAGCCGCCTGTAAAAGGTTTCCAAGAGAATCAAATTCACATGTTTTCTCCCCATGCACAACAAAAAACAGGGTACAGCCCTTTGGTGGAGATTCATCTGCTGCTATCTGTATAAAATATTTGTAATAATGTAGGTTGAATGTTTGCCCTTAGAACAAGTGAAAATTGTAACAGTGTAGCTGAGCAGCAAACAGTATTATTTCCTACATTCCAAACTTGTACTTCTTCCATGTTTATGACATAATTTAAATGCAAGGTGAAATTGCAAGATAGAGACTTAAGCCTTAACTTATTTCTCAGTCTGTTCCTATTAACTGTGAAGTTAGTTACAGGTACAGAAAGCAAGGCTTGCAATTGTAGGGGTTTTGCTTGAGGTTTTTTTTTGCCTTAGACCTCACAAATATCTGTATTTATTAAATACCAAGTGATAAAATGACTCCAGATGAACAAGGAAGATGTTTTATAGTATTACTTAAATAAAGCACGTCCTAATGTGAGACACTTTGCAATGATTTATATGATACCCCAAGACTGAAAAAGAACAGCGAACACAACGAACTTTCATTTATTGGTTGTAATCACTACATATATATATATATACACACACATATATATATGGATTACTATCTTCAATTAAGTTCAACTGAGCAATAGGAACAGCAGCAGCATCACAAGTACTAGTGGAGCCACAGGGATGGTCCTTATAAAAATCTTCACACAATTATCAGTGCAGCAGACACAAAGATATGCAGACATGCCAAAATGACAATTGTTTAGTCTACTCTAGACAAAAATTCGGCACCTCATGATATTTTATATACATCTGCTCTGTAGCTCAGGTGTATCAGTCCAGTTTTTTTATACTCTCAAATGTTTCCTTCCACAGCTCACTCCTTCCTGAGCCTTAGTAAAATGCTCTGCACATCATCTGAGCATTTCCTGTACTAACCTGTTGAAAAGCTTGAACTGTTGCAGAATAAGAGCGTAAAGACAAGGAAAACTTCAACAAATTCTGCTGCAAAGGTGACAGAGTCTGGCAGGCTACTTTCAGCATTTCCTGGTAAGAGGAATAATCACTACCTGTGAAGTCAAAGTACAAGCAGTTATCTTTCTATACCATAGTCTCATTTAGGAGGGGCTTCTCATCTTAAATGTGATTTATATCAACAGAAACCCATGACATTAATTCTAAGTAAGCACATGACCATTCCTCCTCCATTTTCATTACAGCCAATTCTACAGATGGATGAGAGTGAACTTCAATAGAGATCCATGAAAGTACACTTAAATACATTCTAGAGGATGTAAGCATGGGCTGGGGAGGAGCGGAACAGTTAACAGCCTCCATTTCATTTCAGTTGAGAAATAGTAACACAGAGAAAAGGCATTTAAAATATTTCATACTTCACGTTGAAAAAGAAACTGGCAAGCAAAATGTTTCAGACTCATCCACTACAGCTTTTGTCAAATGGATATCCAAAAGCCTTGAGTACACTACAGCAAAAAATATTACTGAAATTAGTATTTTAAAAGTCAGATGAGACTTAACACAATGGAAGACAAAACATTGTGGCATATTTTTCAACTATCAGTCAGCATCAAGAAAAAGACTATCAAAACTTACCATCATGCTCAGCTGTCTTAATATTCTCACTGGCTTCAACAAAATTCCAGAATTTTTCTTGACCTTCTTCTGATAAAAATTCACTAAGTGAGATGAGAAGAGTGAGCTTAGACTTACGAATTTCCTCTCAAGTTACAAATCTAATACCTTGTAATGCTTTACAGAAAGTTAGCACCTACCATGTATTTACCTATATAAGAAAACTGTGTTACTAGAAAAAGCACTCCAGGAAAGCTAAAAACAAAAAACTCAAATTATAGTTGCAGACCAGGACAAACACACACTACATGAAAGCAGCTTGTAAGGCACCTGTTGATCCTTTAAAGACTACTAACAGGCAGCAGTGTCCATTCTAGCTCTCCTCCCTAATGCATTTCTTTGCTATCTTTCTTTTATGAGAAGCACACATTTTTGTTTCTTTTGCTGAAACAAACTGTAGATTAATTATGGGATTTCGTGGAGGTTTTCTGTTTCCTTGTTCTTAAACAAGCAAAAGAAGTCACAGCTTCAAATCACGTTAAAATTCCCATATATTAAGCATATAGTTGGCTACATACACAAGGTTCTCCAAACATTGCTACCCACAAATACTGTATCATGTCTACACGTGTAACATACTTGCTATGCTAAAGGCTGCTACAAGAGAAGATTTGGAGGCAGCTCACTGCCACAACAACTTGTGTGGTCTGATCCAACACTGTAAGTGCTGCTTGAACACCTGGGTAGCAAATTGCAGTGCTGGGCTAAGTACATTGACCAGCAGGAGTGATTTTACACTGCAGTGCTGCATCATGCTGCAGTTCATCCCAGGTGAACAATGGCTACCTATCCAAAGTCTTTGAATACAATGGATCAAGTCTTTGGCACGTTATTTTGATTATTTGCTTACTGTTTCACACTCTTTTGGGTTGAGTTTTTCCCCAGCAGTGTCACACAGTCTCACAGTGTCAGGGTATTTAAATCACGGCTTAACCCCTGTGCTTTGCATTTTACTGCTTAAGGAATTGTCAATATTCAGCTTCTCCAGAGAAGGTTACAGAAAAGTAGTTTCACCCATGACACACCTGTCCTCTGAACAAAAGCCATGCTCATGTGAATGAAACCCAGCAACGCTCAACTATTTTCATGTGAAACAATCTGCAGTAAAACAGACAAAATTCCACATTTGACAACACCCTTAAGTGACACAAAATTAGGCACACACACTTAAAAATCTAAAAGGCCTACTAACATCTCCAAACTAAAACATGACAAAATGAAACAATGGGGACTTCAAAAGTGCTGAGCAGACTGGCAGTGAAAAGACAGCATCTCGCTTTCTTTTTACATAACATCTGAAAAATAAAAAGTCTTTAAGACCATAGAAGGAATGTTCCCAGGGTGACTTGCACAACTCTTAACAAAGCAATTGACTTGAATCAATGCACAACTCACATGACAAAGTCAAACTCAGGCTGAGCTAAACATACACGAGCAGCAGACATGCATCAAAACCTACAAAACCTACAATACTGATGTAAAATACATTTTGTTATGGAATCTTACAAGACTATGCTAAACTCCTCTACCTAATGCTTTGAGTAAAACTTCATGAGGCAAAAAATACCAACTATGTAATTGTTTATGGTTTGATCAAATGCACAATGAAAGAATTTATCACACAAAAACCCTACTACTGTCTCCTCTAAAACATTCCTCCCATCTCCCCTTGCAGAACAGTGATCACGTTCACACATTATTACCGTTAGTAGTGACCAGAAACCAAAGTGCCACGTAACAGAGAACACTTTACTTTATCCTCTAAGCATATTCTGATTTGACAGTGAAAAAAATCACAATGCACATACCTTATTTCAAGCAGTAAAGGAGTTGAAGACCACTTTGTAGTTAGAGATGTTGTCACAGCCTTAGAATCCCCTTTTACAAGTGAAGAGCTGAACCAGATTCCAAGAACTGCAATAAGTATTCCCATTTTATAGATGACTGAAAATGATGAAGGAAAAAACGTAAGTTTTGCATTGTCTCTTCTTATATAGGATCTCACATACCCCAATATATCAAGATGTATTCTATGATTTTAAGATTGCATTTAATGCAGTACATTAATGAGATTATTATCATCTCACCTGGGCTTAAAAAATCAGAAGTACTATGAAAACTTGAAGAGAGTCAAGGAATTTACAATCTTACTCCTGAGATGCAATTAAACCTAAACCAATTCCAGCTTCCTCTGTGTTTATGCTTTCAAATAAGCTTGTTTCTGTTCTGGGACGCCAATATCACATACTACTTGCTTTAAGAGGTATTGCAAACAACACATATTTCAGATTGGGTGAGAAAACAACCTGCCATTCATTTTATGGGAGGTAAAGTCACTCCTTGTGTTAGCACAGATCCAGCTGTGGACTAACCAGTGTCAGATGAGCCAGGCAAGGATAAAGTTCCCAAGTTAGTCCTTTAGGTTCTGCTATGTACAGCAGACTGCTTCTTTGGGGAGTGAAGAAACAAGTATTTCCTGGATGCACAAAGCACCACCAAATTTAAAAGCTGAAAAATGAATGAAATAATGCAAACAGACTCAAATGATACAACCTACTGTGAAAAATGAGGCAAAAAAAAGTCATTTCTTTATTATCCTTCATGTGTATTTTCAAGCTTTTTTATTCTCTGGCCTACACGCCAAAACAAAGCTGAGTGGAATTTCCTTGCCAACAACTCTTAAGCTTATGGAAGACCTGAATACTTCTGTTGGCTTTCCACTACAGTCTCCAAAAGTTTAAGCTTTTTTTGCCCCCCTACTATACTACATTTATATTTACTACACCCCGATATGCACCCAAGTACTCTTTCATTTCTTTATCCTTATTTTTCTGGATAACTCATTTTCCATATCCTGCCTGCAACTGAAAAAACATCCCACTCCAACTCCACATGTATCACACCCAACAATCTGCCAGGATCTAACTTCTCTTTTTTATTACAATCTCAGTATAAAGAATAAGGTTATATATCTGTAGCTCTAAGCTACCTATACATATACATAGACAAAAGAACCAAATCCTAATCCCTTCGAAAGTTTACAGTCCTCAAGTCAAAGTTTTCTCAGCAATAACTCTGACATTGTTCTTTCTCCGGGGATAAAACCAGAAATTCCTGCTGTGATATCTAAAGAGCAGCTTGCTCAGCTGCACACGACATTTGCTTTATGCCACACCTGGGAAGCAGACAGATGGCATCACAGAATGGCCACAGCCATCACTCCCTGTGTGCACAGGGGGAAGCTCAGCCAATATCTGTGGAGTGAAACATTGGCTTCTGCCAAATACCACAAAAAAACACAGTTCACAGTTCCTCCCAGGGAAGTGTCCTTATTCTCTGAGAATCATACGCTGGAGTTTGGAATACATAAATGAATATACTGAACAGCATTCTCATGACTAAAGCTCCTATGCTGCTTTCCTGTGCCTGCTTTCCCACTCTGGGAAAGACTGTAATAAAAGCTTTTTTCTGTATGAAAGAGGAAAGAAACCAAAGGACACATTTGTCACCCGACAGTTTAGCCAACTGAAAACCTGCAGATTAGAAATATCTACAAGCGCTCAATAATAACAGCCATAATAGAATGGAATGACCAATATCCCAAAGAAAAATACCTCATGGAAAAAGAAGTAAGAGGCACGGGAATGAGCGCAAGTGATACAAGAAGATCCAGCTATGCTCTGTGCCAGGTAACAAAGCAAAACCCAATCTGAATTGTGACACTGCAAAGCGGATTTCTCACACCTCGGTTGTAAATATTTTTCCTTATTTTCCTTCCAATTACTCCCTTCAAAATACTTCTGGAAACTTGCACATCCAGCCTTGGGGAACGGAATAAACCAGCCCACACTTACAGTCAGTGCCCTCCGGCATGTGCTGCGAGGTCAGTCCGGCAGCGAGCGGGTGAAGCGCTGCACGGCGCTGAAGGGCAAAGGAAAGCGAGCTCCTGCTGGGAGCGAGGGGCAGGTCCAGCGCCAGACACAGCGCGGAGACCTGAACCCCATACGGTGCACGGCAAAGATCACTGATAACAGCGATCCCCGAGAGCACGTCCTTCAAAGTGCTCACGCTGCCGCGCTACGGATACCGGAACGAAACGACGGCGATTCACTGCTTAGCCCACGATTAGAAATCCCTCGTCCCAGCTCCGGTCGCTTCCAGCGCCCTGTCACTGAGCGCTGAGCAGCCACACGGCAGCTCCGGGCCGCCCAGGGCTCAAGACACACATTAAACACGGGCCGTCAAGTCGTTCATGGTGCGGGGCATTAAACCCGAGCACAGCCTCTGCCGCTCCCCGGTCCCGCTCCACTCGTGCGCCC